>CM059265.1:38584612-38589612 GCA_030347295.1 Setipinna tenuifilis
GGAAACGGTACACATCCACACAAAATCCCACGAGTATTTACACACCGACTGCACTCAAAACACACTCAACTCATGCAGACACTGCCAACCTTGGTCTCTCGAAGCAGCAAGCACTAACACTTACACAGTCAGGTCACACACACCCTCCCTGAAGTGGCCATTCTTTACAACTCAAGTTAAATCAACATTCATCAAAAGGTAAATCAAATGTCAGCTATGAATGCATTTAAATTAAGCCTTTTTTGTGTGTGTGTAATGAAATACTTTAAGTATTTCTGCTTTCTGCTTGATTGTTTCTTGCTTCAAATTATATATTTTTCTTTCTCGGTGAGTAACCGTGCTGCGGACCTGTTAAGGTCCTTGTAGTCTTTCTCTGAGGATTTTTCTTAAAAAACCAGTCAGGAGTCAAGGTGAGGTTAACGTCGTCACACACTCCAACAAACAAAAGACTCCAGCTCTACAACTCTATGGTCTATTTTTACACACTGCATTTTACTTAAATAAAATGATTCGGGTTCTTTCAGTCTCCGAGCAGCAGTACTTGAATTACCTCCCCATGCAGTGTTCTGCCATGCGTGTGGCCTTTTATTATACTCCCTTTGCAGCTTACCAGGGCTTGTGAACAGCACACACACACACACACACACACACACACACACACACACACGGACAAACATGGCGTGCCGGAAAGGCCAGAGAGGCGGAGTGCACAACTACAGTATGTAGCTCGGAGCAGATCACTGTGGACAGGATGTGAGGAAACCAGACTCAGGGCCCCTAAACAGGCACAAGAGCAGGGGAAGCTCTGCTGACCAATATTGCTGAAGGCACAGGCACACACACACATACAGACACACACACACAGTCACTCACACAGACACACACACACACACACACACACACACACCCCCTCTTACACACTCACAGTACTGGCAAATGAGAAGCTGCTGGTCTAGGGGGTCTGAGCTGCCCCAGACACCAGAGAAAGAATCCACACCTACTACCCACTGTCACCATGGTGACACCATCCTGGGAGCATTACTTCGGCTCTCTGTTTTTTTAATTTTGTTGTTTCTTTGTTTAATTTCATTAGTGTGTGTGTTTGTTTGTTTTCATGCGTGTTTGTTTGTGTTTGGCAAACAGTGAGTTTGCATAGGTGCATGTATATTCTGTGTGTGTGCATGTGAGAGAGAAGGAGAGGGAGAGAGAAAGACAGTTTAGGTGTGTGTGTGGGTGTGTGTGTGTGTGTGTGTGTGTGTGTGTGTGTGTGTGTGTCACTGGCTGCCAAGGAAGCCCTTTCTAGGGGATTACCAGGCAGCAGTCTCCCCTCTTAAAAATTAATACATCAAGCATCAGTGGACTCAGGGCTGATGTAATTGGATTTGACTTGTCTTAAAGCCTGGGGCACATCCACAGCAGTGAAAGGTTATGAGTGTGTGTAAGTGTGTGTGTGTGTGTGTGTATGTGTGTGCATGTGCGTATACCCACGTGTGTGTGTGTGTTGTGTGTGAGTGTGTGTGTGTGTGTGTACGCTGTGTGTGTGTGTGTGTGTACACTGTGTGTGTGTGTAAAAAATCACCTCTAAGTGAGGATCCATTCACCCACATCTTCGACTGCACCTTACAAGCAAGACCAGTAGTAGCAGCTCTATAGACGACAATGAAAGAGGTGGGGGTGACGGTAGCTTGGTCACCTTTTAACTCGCCATGGCATGTACAAGAGAAATACAAATCTATAGACTTTGGGGGAAAACTGCTCACACCCACCAACTACACCGAACAGGAACAACAGCTGCAGTTCGTTGGATGAACAGCATCCGCAAATGCCCACAGGATGCTACAGGATGCAACATCTCTTTATCAAATTGTAAGGAGCCTCTCAGCTGGTAGCAAAT
The DNA here is from genome assembly GCA_030347295.1 of Setipinna tenuifilis. NCBI lineage: Eukaryota > Metazoa > Chordata > Actinopteri > Clupeiformes > Engraulidae > Setipinna > Setipinna tenuifilis. Next base: position 38,586,507 of record CM059265.1, read on the forward strand.
ACTCTCGGCAGTTATTGAGGCAAGTGATTTAATCATCTGTTTGCATATTAGGAAATTACTTTTTGACTGCCTTGGACTGCTCTAAGACGTGCATCTGAAGATTTACATCTAAATGGGACAAGTGTTCTCAGTCTGCGAGCCACAAGCCCACTGGAGATAAAGAAGTCGAATTTAATTCTGCCCGATTCTGGGAAGCCCTTGTGTCATTTTCCCGCTGCCGAGCAAGGGCCAACTTACAAGCCGTCTGGAAACCTGACCGACACCCATCACCAACCTCCCCACCCTTACCTACTAAAAGGTCTTGTGCCACACACACACACACACACACACACACACACACACACACACACACACACACACGCTAATCTACATACACACACAAGCACACAAACACGTGGGCATGCACACACACACACACACACACATGCACACTGACATACACACATACACGCACAAGCACACACACACTGACACACACACATACACACACACTAATACACACACACACACACACACAGTTTCCCGGTCAGACGTTGACTGTCCTGGCTGGTAGAGGGTAGGGGCTGGGGTTCGGCTGGCCTCGCCAGGTTGGCTGAGTTCCAGGCTCCATCAGTCCTCCCACCACTCTGCCATGGGTCCGCTCCAGAAACACTCAGCAAGGCACAGACCCGACGGACCCGGACAGCAGCCAGGAGGCCGGGGCCCAAATCCGGGCCGGATCCGGCCTCGATAGTCCTGCTGGACCCATACCAGATCGGTCCCGGTCCCGGAGCCCATGCCAAGGTGAATGACAGTATTATTCCTATCGGCTCCTTCGCAGAGAATTATTATGAACCCTACTGTCACAATGCAATGAACTCACCACATTACCACCCTCTTCAGCTGCCTACATACGTCTGCAGTATATACAGTAATTATGATGACACAATGCCGAACCATGTGTCAGTATTTCAGTAGCCCACTGCTGCCTGCAATACAGTGCAGGTTTCCTTTGTAAGGCATAGTGGAAGACAAGGCATTCGTGTAGCAGAAGTTACTAAAATGGCTTGTTGCCACTGCACCTTAAAACTTCAGCTACATGAATGTCATGAAGTCCATTATCCCACTGATGCAGTGGTTAACACACTTGCCTTGTGTTTATTTCAGGTTCTAATTTCCACATTTTGATCATTTAAAACAACCTTCTTTGTATACTTAAAAGTAATCTCACCAGCTGATGCAACCCCATCAGCACCGTTTCTCCATAACATTCACTGGTTCTCAGTTAAATTCTGGATCATTTTAAAAACCCTCTCTCACCCCTTTAAAGCCCACAACAACTTAGCCAGAGTTTCCTTGCTTCCTGTACCAGTTGTTAAGTTATGTCCTGTATCTGTATATTCCATCTATGTAACAATGGCTTTGGCAATACCAATCCCTAACTATTTGGTATGTCAATGAAGCAGTTTTAAAATTGAGTTGAAATGGGCAACTGACAAGAAGGAAGAAAGAGAGAGACGGGGGCTGAGTGAAAAAGAAATGGTGATTAGGAGACAGCTGGGTATTAAGAGAAAGATATAGAGATAAAGGAAAGAAAACAGGAGGGATGCATAACAAGAGTGTGGAGTGAGAAAGAGAGTAGAAGGTGAGCAGAGACAGGTCTGGTAAATGAAAAAGACAGAAGGAGACAGAAAGAGAAAGAGAGAGAGAGAGAGGGAGAGAGAGAGAGAAAGAGAGGGAGAGAGGGAGAGAGAGAGAGAGAGAGAGAGAAAGAGAGAGAGGGAGAGAGACAGAAAGAGAGAGAGAAAAGAGAGAGAGAGAGAAGAGAGAGAGAGAGAGAGAGAGAGAGAGAGGGAGAGAGACAGAAAGAGAGAGAGAGAAAAGAAAGAGAGAGAGAGAGAGGGAGAGAGAAAGAGAGAGAGAGAGTGTAGCTGTGCAGGGCAGCTGAATGAAAGGTAATGTAAGTGTGTCTGGCTGTAGATCTGATTAGTGCCGCAGCTCAGAGACGTTCAGTTCGACCGGCCTTGTGTGGACAGCTGACAGGCCCTGGACACTACCCACAAATCCCCTGTCCACCTCCCTGCCCCCCCCCCATTCCTCTCCCCCCACCACTACCTCTCCACCACCTTTCTGCCCTCACCAGAACACTCATCCCCTGTCCATGTCTTGCCCCCCCCCTTCCTCTTCCCCCACCACTACCTCCTCCACCACCTTTCTGCCCTCACCAGAACACTCATCCCCTGCCCACCCTCCCTTCCTCTCCCCCCACCACTACCTCCTCCTCCACCTTTCTGCCCTCACCAGAACACTCATCCCCTGCCCCCCCTCCCTTCCTCTCCCCCCACCACTACCTCCTCCTCCACCTTTCTGCCCTCACCAGAACACTCATCCCCTGTCCACCTCCTAACCCTCCACACACCACTACTACTACTCCACCACCAGCTCCACCTTTCAGGCCCTGAACACTACCCACAAATCCCCTGTCCAGGTCCCTGCCCCCCCTACCCCTCCCCTGCCCCCAACACTACCTCCTCCTCCACCACAGCTCCACATTTCTGCCCTCACCAGAACACTCATTCCACCTCTGTACATAATGCATGCAATACACGCAGTACCTCATACACAAACAACACACATAAGCCATGTGACACACCAGGTCCAGGGCAGGTGTGTGTGTGTGTGTGTGTGTGTGTGTGTGTGTGTGTGTGTGTGTGTGTGTGTGTGTGTGTGTGTGTGTGTGTGTGTGTGTGTGTGTGTGTGTGTGTGTGTGGCCCACTGAATACTCTCCTCAAACACCCTGCGTAGAGTTTAACAAATCCCACACGGTGTGCTCAGCCTGCGTAGAGCAGAAAATTACATAACAAATAGACTTGCAGAAGGACATGCCATAAAAACCAATTGCCTAAATAACTAAGTATTAGATAAGACACAAACAAAACAAAACAACAACAAACAAAAAAAAATCTAAAACATTTTTTACACATTTTTTTGTGAATATTTATAATATTCCCCGTGGTAATGTAGTGTCTATGTTCCATAGAGGATCGTGAACAAGCCTAACAAAATGTCAATTTATCATAAACGCTGATTTACCAGCCATCTCCACACAGATTTACAAAACCTCCCA
>CM059265.1:38594612-38597112 GCA_030347295.1 Setipinna tenuifilis
GACCACATGACCACTGGTTTTGCCGGGTCACTTTTTCTCATAGCACTATTTCTTGTCTGAAAGCTCTCTCAGAACACACACACACACAGGCATAAATCCTATGACCACAAACACCCTCGTAAAACTACAACTGTAAGACTTTGATCCTGCTGTGGGGAAAAACAAAAACAACAAAAAAAGAAAACACTCAAAATCACATCCATGTGTCGAATCCACATAATTCTATAGTGTGTGTGTGTGTGTGTGTGTCTGTGTGTGTGTAAGTGTGTCTCAGATTTCCTACAGATATTTAAATAACACACTACCTCTCTGACTGCGCGTGAGAATGAAGAGTGGCAGCTGCAAACCGTGTTCATCTGTAGGAGGTCAAGGGGGCCAATGAGAGAGTGCGAAAGAGGCAGCCATGGGGGCCAGAGAGCCAATGAGAGAGTGCGGAAGCGCAACCATGGAGGCCAGAGAGCCAATGAGAGAGTGCGAAGCAGTAGCTATGGAGGCCAGAGAGCCAATGAGAGAGTGTGGAAAAAGGCAGCCATGGAGACCCGAGAGCCAATAAGAGAGTGCGGAAGCAGTAGCTATGGAGGCCAGAGAGCCAATGAGAGAGTGCGGAAAAAGGCAGCCATGGAGACCCTAAAGCCAATGAGAGAGCGGAAGAGGCAGCCATGGAGGCCAGAGAGCCAATGAGAGAGCGGAAGCAGTAGCAGGCCACACATGAGCACAGCGGGATGAGAACCTGCGTTATCACTGGTGACATTGCTCAGCAATGCTCTAACATTAACATATCAGATAGCAACACCACAGACTCTTCACCCCAGAGGGCCGCTCTCTATCCACCTATTTCTTCATATCTCTCTTTCTCTCTCTGCCTACCCATCTGTCTCACTGTCCCCCTGTCCAGCTACCTTTCCCTTTCCCTATTTTACTTTTCTTCTACTACTACTATTTTACTTTACTTTTTACTCCACTTTTACTCTCATTTTTAAACACCTCCCCTTTGTTTGTCTGTCTGACTAAACTGTCTGTCTATCTCAAAGTCCCTCATTATCTCCTCTCTACCCAATTCAATTCAATTCTATTCAATTTTAATTCAATAGCTTCATTGGCATGAATGTAAATACAATACTGCCAAAGCAGTAATCAAGTAATCATAGTAATACAATAATAAATAAAATTGAATAGTAAAGAAACAAACAAAAAGAAAACTTATACCATTCACTAATGTAAATAATCATAACTAAAAAAAAAACATAAAAACATAACAAAAACCCATGACAACCCATCAGGTAAAAGAAGATAATATCATTAATTCTAATAATAATAAATGAAAAAAAGAAAAACAAACAAACAAAACAGCACATATAAGTGGATAGTTGATAGTCATGTGGACTCTTCTCTCAAAATGTCCTCTTTTCTTTTTCCCCCCTTCTTCTTTGTTTGTCCACCTCACTTTCTCTAGCTTCTGTTTTACTCTCTCTCTCTGTCTCTCTCTGTCTGTCTCTCTCTCTCCCTCTCTCTCTCTCTCTTATCTCCCTCTCCCTCTCCCTCCTTCCATCTGTCTGGATTAGCTTGTCTGGTGACGAGAGAAAGCATCCCTAGACTGCTAATCACTGGATTGTGTGTACTCTCCTCTCGTCTCTACTGTTTTCCTCTCCTCTCCTCCCTGCCCTCCCCTCTGTTCTCTCTCTCCTCTCCTCACCCCTCCTCTTCTCTCCTCTCCTCTTCTCTCCTCTCCTCTCCCCTCCTCTCCTCTCCTCTGCTCTTCTCTCCACTCTTCCCTGCCATCCCCTCTGTTCTCATCTCCTCCTTATCGCTCCCAATGCCATCTTCTCTCCTCCTGTCTTCTCTCTTTTCTTCCCTATCCTCACATCCTCCTTCTCTCCTCATCCCCTCTCCTCTCCTCCACTCTCCTCTTCTCCTCTCCTCCACTCTCCTCCCCTCTGTTCCTCTCCTTCCATCCCCACTGTTATCATATCCTATCCTTCTCTCCTTTCTCCCCTTTCCTTACATCCTCCCTCTCTTCTACCCTCTCTCCTTTCCCCTCTCCTCTCTTCTTCTCTCCTCCCCTCTCCTCCTCTTCTCTCCCCTCCTATGCTCTCCTCCTCTCCTCTCCTCCTCTCCTCTCCTCTCAGTTGTCCAGTAGCTCTCCACACATCAGTGGCACAGGGCAGTCCCAGGCCGGCTCCAGGCTCCCGGCTCCCGGCTCCAGTCTCCTACTGCGGGGGCGCGATAGGCAGAGGGCTCCCTGATTGTTATTCTGCACTGACCTTCCCGGCCCCCGCAGCTGGTGTGCAATAAAATAAATAAATATGATATATAAATAAATATTGGGGGGGTTGGGGAAGGGGAAGTGGGGATGGGGGGTAGGGGGGCAGTCGGGGAAGGTCAGGGTCACTCTCTGACAGACAGCCCTGTGGGAGCCCAAACAATCACAAAACAAAACACACACACACACACAAACACACACACACATTGGGTACACACACACATACACACACACACACAC
>CM059265.1:38604612-38614612 GCA_030347295.1 Setipinna tenuifilis
GAACCTCTATGGACAACTATATTTACATAGCCTGGCTGTCGCACCAAGCTTGTAGACGGAACGTAGATGTCAAAATGATTGGCAAAAACTGTAATAACGGGGGCTGTTTGTTTTATCTTGTTTACTTTTCACACATCTCAATACCATGGCTGCTTTTTCAAAACTTGACATACTTTTGCATCAACCACAGACTATGGAAGACAAACAATCATTTCTTTCCCACATTGCTTTACCACAAAAGACTGCATTCGATCACCACGAAAATTCATTAGCACATTTGGATACTCTTATCAAAACGGTTAACTTTAGGATCAAAACCTAAAAGAAATAGAAGACAATGTAACAGAACATATTGTATTTTTGTTACACAAATGAAATAATGTACAAAAACTGCAATGACGGGGGCTGTATGTTCAAAGGGTCTGTATGTTTTGCAAGCTACAGGTGTGCAAAAAGCCCCTACCATGCACACACAGGGCCACCAGAGCTTGCAAGGCTACCACACAGACCACCATTAATAAATACTGGCCACTGCCACGGATAAACACATGCACAGACACGAGTAGCCACCCCAGTAACAGCCCTGATGAGTTACTGAGGCTACTACTAGAAGGCCCAAAGACTGCTGCTCCAAGATACTCAGGCTACTCCACCAAAGGCCCAAAGACTGAAACTCCAATGTACTGAGTCTACTCCACCAAGGCCCACAGACTGCAGCTCCACAATACTGACGCTACTACACCAAGGCCCAGAGACTGCAGCTCCAAGGTACTGAGGCTACCACATACCAGGACCCATACTAGTGCGGTTCAGAACACAAGCAGCCCGTTTGTTTCCTACGCTGCTGCATAATTGATGGTGTCAGTGCACTTCGGTGTGACCCACTGCAGATAACTGTGTTATGTGTGAGTGTGTGTGTGTGTGTGTGTGTGTGTGTGTGTGTGTGTGTTTGTATCCCACTGCCCCCCCCCAAAGAAAAACATACAGACATGCACATCAGACACAAACACAGAGAGGTCAATGAGGAGAAATTTGCGAAAACATCTGCCTACATCTGGAACTCATCTGTCGAGAATTGACTGGAGCCGGACTCACCTCCCCCTTCCCCTCCCGCCTACTCCTCTCCTTCTTCATCCTTCTCCCTCTCTTGTTCTCTCTCTCCCGTTCTCTTTGGCCGTTCTTCTCTCCCTGTCCTTGTCTTCTTCTGTCCTTCTGGCTTCATCTCTATCTCTCATTTCTTCTCTGTCCTTCTCCTACTTTTCATACCCTTCCCTCACTTTCTCTCTCTTTCTCTCACACTCTTTTTTTCTTTCTCACTTTTGTTTGCACTTTGTTTCTTCTTACTCTCTCTCTCTCTCTCTCACTCAATGACTCTGCCTCTCTCCCCTACTCACTCACTCTCTTTCTGCCTCTCTCTTTCTCCCTCTCTCTCTCGGTCTCTCTCTCTCTCTGTTTCTCTCTCTCTGTTTCTCTCTCTCTCAATCACTCTTTCTCTCTCATTCTCTATTATATCTCCATCATGCATGGCTCCATCCGTATGGTGTGTGGTGAGGAGTAGAGCCTGGCTATACTCCCCTGCATTCCTTGCTGACCCACTTTGCTTCTATTGTCCCCTCCTCCCTCCCTCCCTTCCCCCCTCTTTCTTTCAAGACATCCTCTCATCCTCCCATCCTCTGTTCTCCTTCTGCTGTCCTTTCTTTGCCCCCCCCCACCACAATTCTCTTTCGTCTCACCTCCCCTATTTTATTCTCTCTCCTCTCATCTCCTCTCCTCACCTCTCCTTTCCTTTCCTCTCCTGTCTCCTCCCTAATAGTCTCATACTTTGCTAAATCCATCAGCAACTCCCATTACCACACACACAGAAACACACACACACACACACACACACACACACACACACACGCGCACACCCCCAGGCAGAATTATGACAATTCCTCATTAAAGCCACAAACAGCTGTGCGTATCTCTCAAGGCCTAATTAAGACGTAATGCTCAGCAAATACTGTGAATGGATGGCACCCCTCCTCCCCACTCCCCTCTACCCCCCTCTACCTATTCAGCGCCCTCCTGCGTTAATCAGGGGGGGGGGGGGGCAATCCAAATTTAGGACAGAAGATGTTTACTTTTTTAATGTGTTCACACACACACATATCCATACAAAGGTACAATCCTACAGATACACATATCAACACACATGTGCACACACTTACATACACATACTCACACACCCACACAGACACACACACAGACATTCACACACACACAGACACTCAGACACACACACACACGCTTTGCCATGTAAAGGCACACACGCACACTGCTGCATGCTACACTGGCCTGGTTTCCCCATCACCTTTGAACACAACACACCCATTTTGTGCTCCAGCCCCATCTGAAAATAAGGAGGAATTGAAGAGGAGGAGGAGGAGGAGGAAGAGGAGGCAAAGTGGGAGTGAGGTGCAAGGGAAATGAGGAGCAGCTGCATCAGGGTGCTGTTATACTAAGCTATTGTGTGTGTGTGTGTGTGTGTGTGTGTGTGTGTGTGTGTGTGTGTGTGTGTGTGTGTGTGCGTGTGCGTGTGTGTGCGCGTGTGTGTGTGTGTGTGTGTGTGTGTGTGTGTGTGTGTGTGAGTGTGTGAATGTGTTTTCATGTCTGTGTGATTTAGCTGCACACATAGGTCACAACACAGGCAGGCAGATTGATATTTCGGGCTTTTGGGGAGGAAAAATGGGGGGGGGGGATTCAGTTTGACATGATTTCCCAGAGGACCTCAAAAAATGAGCACAGCCTCCTCTGAACACTCCTCTAGACGAGCGAAATCTCTTTCACAGAGCAGAAAAGAGTAGACTAACTCTTTATCCAGAGTGGTCTATAAATCAGATCAGATCAGAGACCAGATCCAGAAGGAGGCCAGGCACAAACCAGATTTAAACCAGATTCTCATTAATCATTAATCAGATACAAATCAGATTCTCATTAATCACTGCAGTGCAATTCATGGCCACCTCGGGTGTGAGACAGTGCTTGGGTGTGAGACAGGGTTCATGTGTGAGACAGGGCTCGGGTATAGGAGAGTGGTTTGTTATTCACGGCACACTACACAGGTAACAATCACATGAGCTCTCACACACACATGATCAACACCACCACCTTCAACAGGCTTGGACTTCTTATTGTAACCCTACAGTCAGTTACAATGCTTGAGCTTTTCATATCACTACTAGACCCTCTCTCTTTCTCTCGCTCAGGCTCTCTCTCTCTCTTTCTCCCTCTCTCTCTGTCTCTCGCTCTCTCTCGCTCTCTCTCTCTGTCTTAAAACACCAGCACAGATCAACTTTAAAGGCCATGAGAAAGGCATCCAGCCATCACGAGAGACCATTCAGGCCTGCGCGAGCCAATATCTGTAATCTCTCTTGTGGAGGCTAATCATCCGACAGTTTAGTTTAGTGGCCCCTTCACACCAGGAAGTACAACTATACTGTCACAATAACTATATCAACGTCTTTTTAAGAATCCTAATTACTACAGTGACAGGACCGACCGAACGATATCACCTGCGGATATCTTTCCGTTCGGAGAGATTTGATGAATGATTTAAAAACACACGGCAGCTAATCAGAATCAATTAGAATTTTACATGACGTCGAGCTTATATTCTCGTGTGGACACTTCCATAATTCTAGTTGCTATTGTTAATAAAGTTCTTTGGTGTGAGTGGCCCTTTACACAGCTGGACGGCTGTGGAGCAGGCAGAGGGGAGCAGAGGCAGAGGGGAGTAGAGGCAGAGAGGAGCAGAGAAAGAGGGGAGCAGAGGCAGAGGAGCAGAGGAAGAGGAGCAGAGGAAGAGGGGAGCAGAGGCAGAGAGGAACGGAGGCAGAGAGGAACGAAGGCAGCAGGAAGCAGAGGCAGGAGTGGAGGCAGAGGGGAGCAGAGGCAGAGAGGAGCAGAGGCAGAGAGGAGCAGAGGAAGAGGAGAGCAGAGGGGAGCAGAGGCAGAGAGGAGCAGAGGCAGGAGTGGAGGCAGAGGAGCAGAGGCAGAGAGGAGCAGAGGCAGAGGAGCAGAGGAAGAGGGGAGCAGAGGCAGAGAGGAACGGAGGCAGAGGGGAGCAGAGGCAGAGAGGAACGGAGGCAGAGAGGAGCAGAGGCAGAGGGGAGGCACAGGCAGAGAGGAGCAGAGGGAGAGAGGAGGAGAGGCAGAGGGGAGGAGAGGCAGAGGCAGGGGGAAGCAGAGGTAGAGGGGTGTAGAGGCAGAGAGGAGTGGAGGCAGAGGCAGAGAGGAGCAGAGGCACAGGGAAGCAGAGGCAGAGGGGAACGGAGGCAGAGGGGAGTAGAGGCAGAGGGGAGGAGAGGCAGAGGCAGGGGGAAGCAGAGGTAGAGGGGTGTAGAGGCAGAGAGGAGTAGAGGCAGAGGCAGAGAGGAGCAGAGGCACAGGGAAGCAGAGGCAGAGGGGAGTAGAGGCAGAGAGGAGTAGAGGCAGAGCCGAACAGAGGCAGAGGGGAGCAGAGGCAGGAAGGAGCGGAGGCAGAAGGGAGCAGAGGAAGAGGGGAGCATAGATGGAGGAGAGCAAGCAGAGGCAGAGGAGAGTAGAGGCAGAGGGGAGTAGAGGCAGAGGGGAGTAGAGGCAGTGGGGAACAGAGGCGGGAAGTGGCATGGCGAGGTGTATTGGTCTCTTTCTGTCTCAGACACAGACAGACGCACAGAGGAATTTTGCATGTGAGGTGCAGCTCGGTACGAGGGCATAGAGGGGTCAGGTGCCATTGTGCCGCTCTGCTTTCATTAGAAGGCCATTAAAGCGGCTTTGGTCTGCGGCGCCCAGCGCCACTGTCTGATGCCCGCTGTGCCGCAACACTGACTTACTTTGTGCATGTTTCTGGGTGTCTGTGTGTGTGGAATGCCTGTTGTATTGTAACACTGAAGTAGTGTGTGTGTGACTGTGTGTGTGTGTGTGTGTGTGTGTGTGTGTGTGTGTGTGTGTGTGTGTGTGTGTGTGTGCATGTTTCTGGGTGTCTGTGTGTTGTGGAATGCCTGTTGTATTGTAACACTGAAGTGGTGTGTGTGTGTGTGTGTGTGTTTGTCTATGTGTGTGTGTGTGTGTGTGTGTGTGTGTGTGTGTGTGGGTGTGTATGCGTGTGTATCTGTGTCTGATGACCACTGGGCTGGATGGCAGAGTCCACCAGGAGTCCTATGACTCTCCCACACAGGCCCTCTGTTTAGCCCATGTCTTCTGCTTGGACCTTCACTCTGCCAGGTAGTCTTTATGATAAACACCCCTACTTTCACCATACTGACTACATGTTATGTAGAGTTGATTAAAACACAACAGGCCTGTGGCATAAGGCCATTGCACTTAGTCAGTAGTAATGTGTTAAATAATGTTATTACAGGATTGAGGTTTGAGGTTTCTGATCAGAATTAGTAATAATGCATAAGAGCTCAAGAATTGGCTCAAGAATCAACTTACATGAGTCAGCGTCTGTCTGAACCAGACTGAAGCATGAGAATGACGACAGCACACTGGGATAGGGAGGGGACACACTCCGTTTCCAGGGCAGCCACATCCACAGGACCTCCCGAAATCTGTCTAAGTCTGAACTTTATCCCTTATTACCACCTTTGGTCAGAACAGTGGGATTAAATACCCCCATTGTAACACACAAACACACAAACACACACACATGCTGATTTCAGAGAGAGACAGAGAAAGAGAGAGAGAGAGAGAGAGAGAGAGAGAGAGAGAGAGAGAGAGAGAGAGAGAGAGGGGTCACAGTGGCCTCTGTATGGGTGGGGAAGTGAAACTGCATTCTGGGTAAATCAGTTGCCCACGGGGCTGATGGGTAATGAAGTCATTATGGGTGCCTGTAGGGATTAGTGCTGGTGGTGCTGGTGGGAGATGGGGTGGGGTGATTGATGCTTGGAGCATAAACACACACACACATATACATGCGTGCTCTTCCCCTCATTCTCTCTGTCACACACACACACACACACACACACACACACACACACCTCCAAACATACATACATGCTCACACACACACACACACTCCCCTCCAAACTCACACACATGCACGCACACACCCACACACACACACCCCTTCAAACACACACACGTGCACACACGCACACACGCATACACACACACACCCCTCCAAACACACAGGAAGGATGTGCAAAACAGCTGGAAGGGTGTCCTGCCCTTCACTCAAAAGCAGCTCAGCGGGAGTGAGTTGAAAACACGACATCAAAGGCCCATGCTGGCTGGCTGGCTGGCTGGCTGCCTCGTCCAGCATCGCCGGCACTCAGCCAGCACTGGGCCGCATGGGGCCCGGAGCCTGGAGCCGCCTGCTGAGCCTGTGCTAGTGATTTATCCAGCACACCAACACACCAGCTCTTTCTGCATGTGGGAACATGCCAGCATCATCGCTGGATACTTATGTACCAGAGTGTGAGCCTGTGTATGTGTGTGTGTGTCTGTGTGCGTTTGTGTGTGTGTATGTGTGTGTATGTGTGTGTACGTGTGTGTGTGCATCTATGTGTATGTCTGTCTGTGTGAGCGCGTGTGTGTGGTTGTGTGTGTACGTCTGTTTGTGTGTGTGTGTGTGTGTGTGTGTGTGCGCATATGTGTATGCGGATGTGTGTGTGTGTGTGTATGTCTGTGTATGTATGTGTGTGTGTTCTCTGTTACAGTAAGGCTGCTATATTGAGAAATGAGACGCTGTGAAGCTGTAATGGATTCTCTCTGAAGTTCCATTAATCCTTTGCTGTGCGTTTAATTTAGCACACTCGCGCGCATACACACACACACACACACACACACACACACACACACACACACACACACACACACACACACACACACACAAGCATGTGTGCACCAAACAGGAAATGAGAATCCCCAACCAGATCATGTGGACTGCTAGCTTCACAAGGGCATCACCACATCCACTTCATTTGTCATCCACTACTACACAGCATTACAACACACACACTCACACACACACACACACACACACACTTGCAGTTGTGGCGAAGACAAAATAGCCACTTCATCTTCACGCTGTCACTGAAACGGATAGAGGAAGATCCTATAACTTGAGTCCTGCCTGAAAGAGTAGCTTCTCTCATATGACAGGCAGGATCATACAGTCTCAGCAGCTGACTGACACTCTAGGCTGAGGCTCAGGGAGGCCTACCTGCACACAGGAAACCAGCAGAGATTAGATTAGAGACTAGTGAAGCCATCACCCTACACATTGTCTGGGGTGGTGTTTGGGGGGCGGCGAGGGACATGACAAGGAAATGGGATTGGTAATAAAAGCAGAAAAAAGTTACCTTAAAGTATGTAGTAAATGTCCAGATAGAAGAGATGTACAGATAGATGTACAGACAGATTTGGGGGATCTTCCAGTAGGAGGTTTACCCCTTTTACCACTTCGGGTTCCCCCTTCCCCATCCAGGGTGGGCAATAATTCATGTGCCTTCCTTAAGCAGGGAGCCTACTGTAGACTGCACACAGTGTACCCCTGATGGCCACAAAGGGTGGTAAAGTTTAATAATGTCAATGTGCCCCGTCAGTCTGGGAGCTGCTCTGTCTCTGTCAAGTAAAGGCTTGAGCAGCAGACTGGGCGAGATGACAAATCCCCCCTCAGTTCTCAGTTCGAGTTTAAGAAGTAAACCGAATGGGAAAATCAATGCCCCCCTTTTTTGTCCCCCATCAGTGCGACAGACCTGTAGAACAATACCCACCAATGACTGACATCCTGTAGTAGTGAACACACACACACAAGCACACACACAAGCACACAAGCACACACACAAGCACACACACACGCACGCGCACACACACACACTCACACACACACAGGCACAATCACAGACAGACACATACCCACACACACTTGCACGCACACACACACACACACACACACACACACACACACACACACACACACACACACACGGCACAATCGCAGACAGACACATATACACACACACACTTGTGCACACACACACACACACACACACACACACACACACACACACACACATAGGCACAATCACGGACAGACACAGTGGGGACTATCAAAGAGGGGAGGGGGCTGTCACTGTCGCACAAAAACCCAACTATGGCGAAATAGTTGAAAGAAGGCCACTGGCGGAGGACACAATGCATCTCACCTGGAGGTGGGAGCTTATTGGGGAGATTAGCTAATCATTATGGCAATCTGGATCGGATCGGGCACACACAGAGAGGGAAAGAGAGGCATCCAGGAACCGCACAAAAGATCCAGATGGCATCAGACATTTGGACCAAATGAATGGGTAATGGATAGAGAAGGGACGTGATTTAGAGGAGGACATAAATTAAGAGATAATAAATAGAAATAGATGGAAGTGATGAAAGCCAGAACAAAGCCAAAATAGTCTGTCGAGAGAGAGAGAGAGAGAGAGAGAGAGAGAGAAAGAGAGAGAGAGACAGAGAGAGAGGGAGAAATAGAGAGAGAAAGAGAGAGATATACACAGAGAGAGAGAGAGAGAGGGAGAGGGAGGTAGAGAGAGAGACAGAGACAGAGAGAAAGAGAGAGAGAAGGAAAGAGAGAGAGGACTTGTTGGTGAAGAGCCACGGCAAGAAAAACCTGGGAGAAAATTCCAGCCTATACACCAAACATTCTAGGCAGCCAAAGGCCCCCGCCGAACCAGAGGAGGATTAAACATGCAGCTTCTGCAGTACAGTATATAAAAGCCTGTCATAAAAAGAGAAGGACTCACACAGTGATGCTAGCACTAACGCAGGAAAATACACACTCATCAACCAACTGCACGTACTGCCTTGCATGCTGCAAAAGCCAACTCCCTTACGTACGCAAGCACACACACACACACCACACACACACACACACACACACACACACACACACACACACACACACACACACACACGGCTACACAAAGACCCTCCAGGATGACACATATATTTATGAACTGTAACAAAATGTGCATGTATACATGTGTGGAGGGATAAAGAGGTACATCGAGAAAGAGAAACTGATAGGAAAACGAGAAGATCAAGGGATAGAGACAGACAGTGAGACAAGGAGAGTGAGGGATAGAGAGGGATAGGAAAATGAGGAGAGCAAAAGATAGAGAAAGACAGGGAGACTAGAAGAGCAAGGGATAGAGACAGGGAGACTAGAAGAGCAAGGGATAGAGACGCATAGGAAAACGAGGAGAGCAAGGGATAGAGACAGACAGTGAGACGAGGGGAGCGAGAGATAGAGACAGACAGTGAGACGAGGTGAGTGAGGGATAGATACGCATAGGAAAACGAGGAGAGCAAGGGATAGAGACAGACAGTGAGACGAGGAGAGCAAGGGATAGATACGCATAGGAAAACGAGGAGAGCGAGGGATAGAGACAGACAGGGAGGCGAGAAGAGCAAAGGATAGAGACGCATAGGAAAACAAGGAGAGCGAGGGATAGAGACAGACAGAGAGACGAGGGGAGCGAGGGATAGAGACAGACAGAGAGACGAGGGGAGCGAGGGATCGAGGAGTGTCCGAGCAGCGAAGGAGTGCAGACAGCCAGAGATGACAGGTGACTGGGCAGCGGAGGTCTGGGCATAGCCCCTGCGCTCTAATTGGCTGTGGCAGATGCCGACAGTACACATGGCCCACTACAGCCCACTCTGACGGCACGTAGAGGGAGAGAACGACGCAGACAGATAGAGAGAGAGAGAGAGAGAGACCCAGACAGATAGAAAGAGAGAGAGAGGGAGAGAGAGAACGACGCAGACAGATAGAAAGAGAGAGAGACGCAGACAGATAGAAAGAGAGAGAGAGGGAGAGAAAGACGCAGACAGATAGAGAGAGAGAGAGAAGGAGAGAGAGATGCAGACAGATAGAGAGAGGGAGAGGGGGAGAGAGAGATGCAGACAGATAGAAAGAGAGAGGGAGAGAGAGAGAGATGCAGACAGATAGAAAGAGAGAGAGAGAGGGGAGAGA
>CM059265.1:38617112-38624612 GCA_030347295.1 Setipinna tenuifilis
CTCTCTCTCTCTCTGTAGTGCATGTGTGTGGCCACTACGTTGGTGCTATAACAGCTAGAAGAGCACTTCCAGAAAGGACAGAACTGAGGCCTCTGGCCCTCTCTGTCTTTCTCTATCCATCTATCTCTCTTTCTCTTTGTTATCTCTGTCTCTCTCTCTCTCTGTCTCTCTGCCTCTAGTGCATGTGTGTGGCCACCACGTTGAGTCTAGCCATAACAGCTAGAAGTGTGTGGCTATAAAGAGGACTGCCCGTTGATGAGGTAACAGTACAATAGTGACCGACACTGACATGTCACTACAGCGATTGCTAACCGCCACATTGCTATGAGTTATAGCTGAACGAGTGGAGCACTGGGGCGGGATCGACCACACTGGGTGGCGTGCCATGCGGGTGGCTGAACATGTGTCCGGTGGTCTCAACTGGGCCCTTAAGTCTTTTAGCATTGCTGTACTTTTTTTGTACTGTGTCAAGCAAAGACGGTAATCGGGTGATGTTTCTAAACATATTAACGTATTATCAACCCCATCCCCATCTTTAAATTTAGCACCAGTTTCGTAAATCAACGTACTTATATTCAGTCAGGGCAGACTTGACTCGGATGATGCCCTGTTTTTCAGACTGCCACCAGTGTCTGTTTTGTATTTTTTCTGATGAGACAGGCATCAATCTTTCTCTTTTGTGCTTGTTGTTTTTCTCCTCTCTGTCTTTCCCCTCACTTATTTTGATTGGATGTGAGTCTCTGGAGCCTTCACAATGAGGATGACCTGAACTCGAAGTACACCTCCTGCAGCTTTCTCTCCTACAATTTCTTCTCCTCCCTCTCCTCCTTCTCCTCCTCCTCCTCCTCCTCTTCCTTCTCCTCCTCCTCTTCCTCCTCATCCTCCTCCTCCTATCTCTCCTCCTCTTCCTCCTCCAAGGCTCAATTTGTTCTCCCCTGACGGTTTGAAAGCCATCGCTCTGTCTTATAAAAATTGAGTTAGCCTCTTAGATAAAACACACACACAAACATACTCACACACACACACACATACACACACACGCACACACATAAACACACACACACATACATGCACGCACGCACACACACACACACACACACACACACACACACACACACACACACACACTCACACTCATACACAAAGGTCCACTGGAAAAACTACTCCCCTCTCCCCCAACACAAAAGACATTAATATTTCATGTGGGGAACAGAGGCCCGCTTGCGTCATCATCGTGGCAAGATAGGCCCTCTAAGAGGTAGAGCTCCACTACCCCACTCCTACCCACTCCTCCCCACCACCCCACCCCTCCCCACTCCTACCCACCCCACTCCTCCCCACCCCACTCCTCCCCACACAACTCCAATCCACCCCACTCCTACCCACTCCTCCCCACTCCTCCCCACCCCACTCCACCCCACTCCTCCCCACCCCACTCCTCCCCACACAACTCCAATCCACCCCACTCCTACCCACTCCTCCCCACTCCTCCCCACCCCACTCCTACCCACCCCACTCCACCCCACTCCTCCCCACCCCACTCCTCCCCACACAACTCCAATCCACCCCACTCCTACCCACTCCTCCCCACTCCTCCCCACCCCACTCCTACCCACCCCACTCCACCCCACTCCTCCCCACCCCACTCCTCCCCACACAACTCCAATCCACCCCACTCCTACCCACTCCTCCCCACTCCTCCCCACCCCACTCCTACCCACCCCACTCCACCCCACTCCTCCCCACCCCACTCCTCCCCACACAACTCCAATCCACCCCACTCCTACCCACTCCTCCCCACTCCTCCCCACCCCACTCCTACCCACCCCACTCCACCCCACTCCTCCCCACCCCACTCCTCCCCACACAACTCCAATCCACCCCACTCCTACCCACTCCTCCCCACTCCTTCCCACCCCACTCCTACCCACTCCACTCTTCCCCACTCCTACCCACTCCACGCCACACCACACCACACCACTACAATCCTCCCCAACCCACTCCTCCCCACTCCACGCCACACCACCCAACATCACTCCAATCCTCCCCACTCCTCCCCATCCCAGTCCTACCCACTCCACGCCACACCACCCCACACCACTACAATCCACCCCACCACACCGCACCCCACTCCTCTCCACTCCTCTCCACTCTACACCACTCCATTCCACCTCATCCCATGTCATGCCACCCCACTCCACCCCAACCCATGCCACCCCACCGCACCCCATGCCATGCCACACCATGCCACCCCACCCCACGCCAGGCTTAGGCGCATGTGTGCCAGCCTGAGTGTGCCATGGCATGGGGACAGCACAGGTGGGTGGTCCTCTGTGCCCACTGCATCTCTGCCACACCTGCCAGAGCACAGCGGCCACAATTGAGGCACCTGGTCATACCGAATACCCAACCACCCACCCACCTCTCCCCCAGCACAGACCCCCACCGCCCACTCTCCCCACTCCTTTCCTCAAACCACCCTCTCCACCCCACCCTCTCCACCTGCATAGACCCCCACCACCCATTGCCCCCCTCCTTCCTCAATCCACCCTCTCCACCCCATCCCACCCCACCTCTCCCAGCACGCACAGACCCCCACCGCCCTTACCGCCCCCTCGTCCCCCATCCTCACCCCACCCTCTCCGCCCCAGATCACCCCTGGACAAACCCCAGCCAGTCTAATTGGATTTCATCAGTGGCTATTATTGTGTTTGCTTTTTCTAATAGTGCCACTTAGTCTCTCTTTTTGGGGCCGGGGAGCGGAGGGCTGGAGGTGAATGCATGAAGGGGGGGGTGCGCATCAATATTTAAAGAGGCAGGGATAGCCTTCACTGCTGAGTGGTCCGCAAGTGCAAAGGGGCTGGGGAGGGGCATGGTCTTTAAAGCAGGGCAGGGAATAAAAAAAGGCAACTCTTCTTTACTTAAGAAGAAAAACAACAACAACAGCAGCAACATCAAATGCAAAATAAGGGTTATCAACAGGCTGGGCTATTTGTTGGAGACAAGGAGAGAGAGAGAGAGAGAGAGAGAGAGAGAGAGAGAGAGAGAGAGAGAGAGAGAGACTGAGAAAGAAAGAGAGAGATGGAGGGAGAGAGAGAGAGATGGAGAGAGTGAGAGATGGACGGAGAGAGAGAGAGATGGAGGCAGAGAGAGAGACTGGGAAAGAGAGAAAGAGAGAGATGGAGGGAGACAAGGAGAGAGAGATGGAGGGAGACAGAGTGAGAGAGAGACAGGTAGAGAGAGAGATGGAGGGAGAGAGAGATGGAGGGAGACAGGGAGAAAGAGAGATGGAGGGAGACAGAGTGAGAGAGAGACAGGTAGAGAGAGAGATGGAGGGAGAGAGAGGTGGAGAGAGAGGGGGGAGAAGGAGAGAGATGGAGGGAGAGAGAGACAGGTAGAGAGAGAGATGGAGAGAGGGACAGAGAGGGGCGGAGAAAGAGAGAGAGGGGGGGAGAAAGAGAGAGATGGAGGGAGAGAGAGATGGAGGGAAGGGAGGGAGGGAGCAGGACACGCTAATGAATCCATTAGCACCTCTGACATTAAAGAGGCTAAAGCTAAAAGAGCCTCATTTGAATACATTAGTGCATTGATGGTGGCAGGGGCTCAGTGGCGGATGCCAGGCTCTCATCTAGCGGGGAGACCAGACCCCCCCCCCCCTTTCCTGTTTGCTACGCAGCACCAGAGTCTCCTGAGGAGGAGGGAAAAAAGATTAATAAATAAACAAATAAATAAATAAATTAAAAAATAAAATAAAAAAAAAACAACAAAAGACAAACGGGAGAATAAAACTGCCTTTGTTTCGGCGTGTCTTCCTTAACGGATGATTTATTTACGAGGTGGCGGGACAATGGCTGTCCTCTGAGGAACTTTGCCACACCTAAATGGCTTGGCGGTGTTCAAAAAGCACAAGGGGATCCAGGGTAAATGCTGGTCATGGGCGCATGGAGGCTTAATACTCCACCACAAATACACACACACTTACACTTACACACACACACACACAGCCACACACACACACACACACACACACACACACACACACACACACACACACACACACAACCACACACACACGCATACACACACACACACACACACACACACTCTCTCACACACACATACACTCACACACACACACACACACAGCCAGCCATGCTGGCAGACACACCGCCTCTGCCTCCTCACTGGAGCCCTATCTGCAGGCTTATGTGGTACTTGGGCAAAAACATAAAGGGAGCCTGCTGGGGGTTTGAGCAGCCATGATGGATATGAAGTGCTCTGAATAGTTTGAAACGTCCCAGAGAGTTCGACCTAAAGGGCTTTTTTGCTTTGACAGCGTGAGAGTGTGTGTGTATATGTGTGTGTGTGTGTGTCTCTATAACTTCTCCCTACTAGGCACCGCTACACTAGAGCAGACAGGCGAGCTGAGGCCACTCTGTCCCGATTCCTCTGGGTAGTTAGTGTTCATCATCTCTCACAGACTCCCTCCCACTTCCTCCGAGCAGCTAGTCCCATCATCATCTCTCGCACACACTGTTCATTCTGTGCCTTTGGAACATACCATCCATATATCTATTCTATTCTATTCTATGTCTATTTTAAAGCTTTCATTGGCTAGGACAATGCGAAAATGAGCTGGAGAGAGATTGTAAGTGAGATGAGCAGGAAAGGGTTCAGGAAGTGACATCATCGGGTGGTTGCCATGGTGACCCAGGGCCTAATGTGGCACAGGTGCTGCTGCTGCTACTCGCACTACAGCTTTCCCAGATTTTCCATTTTGAGCATATTACCTTCTGTTACTTATACATTATCCCTTTTGTTAATAATTTTCTTTTCCCACTTTTTTTAGCATATGTAGTCTATGTAAAGCACACTTACTTGCCTCTGTGTGTGAAATTCTCCATGCAAATGAACTTGCTTTGCCCTGACACTGTTAAGCACCACTTGAAAACTCCTAACAGTAGGCAACCTTTAGAAAGTGCCTCTTTCCCAGCTAAACTCTGTTGTTCGGTACAATAGCGGGGGATAAAGTATGTCTACTGTGTGACTGAATACACTGCGCCTTCGCCTTCCATCCTTCAGGCTTCTCCGGCTGCTGCTGCTGCCTGGGGGATTACAGTAAGAGCATTAATATCACCTCTCCATCACACACGTCTGATCTCCAGCCGTCTGTGAGTGAGCAGCCAGCCTTCACTTCACCTGCATGAATCTGCAGAGTTGCTCAGAGTAATCACCACACCAACACCGCCCTCACACACACACACACACACACACACACACACACACACACACACACACACACGCACACACGCACACACGCACACACGCACACACGCACACACACGCACACACGCACACACGCACACACGCACACACACACACACATACACACACACACACGCATACACATGCACACACACACACGCACACACACACACACACACACACTCGCTCGCTCGCTCCTAACCCAATCTTGGCGAGGACCCCCGGAGGTTCCCACGCACGGATTACGGCGTCAGTCGATGATGAGCCCACTGAATATTCGATGAACTCAGCAGTTATGTTCATATCAGGATTCTTCACAGCTGCCCTGGCAGCTAAAAGCACACCAAGAGAGCGGAAGAGAGAAGAGGGGCAAAGAGAGAGAGAGAAAGAGACGAAAGAGAGAGAGAGAGAGAGAGAGAGAAAGAGACGAGGGAAAGAGAGTGTGTGTGAACGAGAGAAAGCCAGAAAGGTAGAGAAAGAGACACAAAAAAGGCAGGGAGAGAGAGAGAGAGTGAGAAAGAGAGGTAGAGAGAGAGAAAGAGAGAGAGCGAGTGAGGGAGAACGAGAGGCAGAGAGAGAGAAAGAGTGAGAGAGAAAGAGAGAAAGAGAGGGCTGTTCTGCAGAAATCTTAGGAATGAGCCAAGCTAAGCTCCTCCAGCCGTAGCGCAGCAGGCGTGGGAGAGCAGGCTGTGCTGAGACCCTGAGCTAGAGCCAGGGTCTGCAGCGGCCTGCAGAACAACCTCCATAAGGCAGCGTCTCTCAGGGACACGGGCGTGAAGCATAGGCAGGAGCAAAGGCAGGCTATAAGGCTGTATTTCTCTCGCAGATAAAGAAGTCAGTGAGAAAATAGGCTTGAAGAGAAAAACCCACACACACACACACACACATACACATACGCGTACGAACACGCACACACACAGATACACATACACATACCGTACACACACACATACCTACACACACACACACGTGCACACATATACACATACCCACACACACACACACATACACACACGCGCACACATACACACACACACACGCACAGACACAAACACACACACACATAGAGCTGGCTATGTTTCAAGGCCAAGCTGCCTGACGGCTTAATGCACAGAGCAGTAAAGTTTGGATACGGTCTTTTCACAACAGTTTGTAATACACACACACACACATACACACACATACACACACACACACATGCACATATGCTCACACACTCGCAGACAAACAACACAAACACTCAGACAGTCATACATACATATCAAATCATACAGGCACCCATACATAAACTATAAACCAGACACCTTCATACCATACCATACCTTCATACACACGCAGGCACGCATACACATATACACACACACGTGCACACTCACACACACACATACAGACACACACACGTTGGCTCTCACAAACACACACACACACACACACACACATAACTCGCATTGGTGGACGTGAGCAGAGACATACAGTGCTTGACCCCTTGGCCCCTCTCTGTCAATACACCCAAATCATTATCCACTTTTCCGCCATGGCCACAGGCCACTAAAGCCATGTGAGCTCCACACTGCACGCCACGGCATGGCCCATCCTCGCCCTTTATTGGGTTTGCAGTCTTGTTAAGGAGGCTTTGTGGGGCCCCTGTCTCTATTCTTCACGATGGCCACTGACATAACTCAGACTAATAGTATTCAACCGGGGAATGAGTCACCACGGGAACGGAAGGGGAAGGGAAGGGGAAGGGGAAGGGAAGGGCCCAGGCCTCGTTTTTAGACGGCAGGGAAGGACTCAGAACAGAGGGATGCTAAAAAAGGTGTGTGTGTGTGTGTGTGTGTGTGTGTGTGTGTGTGTGTGTGTGTGTGTGTGTGTGTGTGTGTGTGAGAGAGAGAGAGGGGTGGGGGAGACAGAGACAGAGAGACAGAGACTGAGGGGGAGAGAGCGAGCAAAGGAGAGAGAGAGAGAGAGAGAGAGA
Source organism: Setipinna tenuifilis (assembly GCA_030347295.1). Taxonomy (NCBI): domain Eukaryota; kingdom Metazoa; phylum Chordata; class Actinopteri; order Clupeiformes; family Engraulidae; genus Setipinna; species Setipinna tenuifilis. The sequence continues at coordinate 38,624,353 of CM059265.1, forward strand.
GAGAGGGACAGAGACAGAGACAGAGGGACAGAGAGAAAGCGAGAGAAAAGAAGAGAGCGCGAGAGAACAGAATGTGTGTAGGGGGGTGTGATGGGAAGAGCATTTATAGAAGTCTGAGCATCGCAGCCACCTTCACCTGTCTGAGCAACATGAAATGAATATTCTGGAAAAAGAATTGTTAAATTGAAATTGTGGGTTGGCTGACATTTGAGTCATCACTTTATTTACCAGAAACTTGTGCCATGCAGTAATAAAATCTA
>CM059265.1:38627112-38629612 GCA_030347295.1 Setipinna tenuifilis
CTCGCTCGCTTTCTCAGTTTCTTACTCTCTTTCTCTTTTCAGCTCTCAGACACATACACACACACACACACACACACACACACACACACACACATACACACACGCACGCACACACGTACGCACGCACGCATGCATGCACGCACACACGCACATACACACACACACGCGCACACACACACACGCACACGCACACGTGCCTTTGCCAAGTTTACCCCTCCATGCCAGCACAAGTCAAACCTCCATATTGCCTATTCGCAAACTTTACAGTTAAAAATAACTCTCTCATAACACTCTCATTTTCTTTCTGCCTTTTCATCATAATACAATAACTAGAAACACACTTACGACATGGGTGTAATGGCCGGCCATGTTTTCCCTATATGCATTCAGTGGCAGTGCACCATCAGTGCAGTGCACCATCAGTGCAGTGGACCATCAGTGCAGTGCATCATCAGTGCAGTGCACCATCAGTGCAGTGCACCATCAGTGCTGAAGCGATGAGCACTGCTTCTGATCAGCAACACCACGGCTGAACTAATGCAATGCCACTGTGGAAATAGACAGTGTAAGCCAGCACACGCAAGGCTTGGCCTCTTTTTAAGTCTCAAACTGCACATTTCTGAGCTCAGAAGTTGCCAGAAGTCCACTGTTTATGGGGTTATTTTCAACATTACCCCCCAGACTCCTTGTGCATGGTTGGGTTAATAACCACTGCTATGGGAACCCTAGGCGAAGCATAAACCTCATCATGGTAAAGCTCATGGTTACACAGACCTAAGTATGTTATAGATACAGACAAGGACAATAGATGCACAAATACAAACAGAGGCAACAAAAACACAGACTACAAACACACAAACACAGAAAACAAACAAGCTCAGTCTGCCTTAAGTGCATTTCTGGTTGACACATTAAACTCATAGTTCAAATTACAGGGGGGTACAGTACCGGCCCAGTACAGACCCAGTACCCCCTAAAGAGACCACAATAACACAGTTCGGGGGTACCAATATATTAATGTACATAATGCTAAACATAAACTGTAGTACCACCCGTAAAAGGTAGTACCACAGATATTCTAAGATGACCAGATATGCCACTCCCTATTAAGGCCCATTGCATTTACGTTGGAAATGCACCAGAGTGGCATATCTGGTCGTCTTAGAATATCTGTGGTAGTACCCCCCAAATTATGAAGGGGTAATTCACACTCTGGTTAAACTGCCAACTATATCTGGGTCTGGACACTCGAGAATAGTGAATTTTATGAAATCAACACGCCAAACCCCATTTTGGTGGCAATAATCGAAGCCTGAGTAATTCCAAAGACTAGATCTAGGGGCTAATATCTATCCCCTGCCTATGGGAGGTTCAACCATTGAAAGAGAAACCAGCACAGAAAGCAAGCAGACAGAACGAGAGGTCCTTGTGCCTCTCAAAGTCTAGTTAGCGCTGAGCATATAATGGGCTTGACAGTGTGCAAGCTAAGCAATATGTCAAGATGTCGTTGCCAGTGCCAAAGATGTCGAGATGTCGAGATGTCAAAATGTTGATGTCAGAGCCAAAGACTGAACTCAAGACTGTACTTGGTCCTAGTGCTATCCTTGTTAAAGAGGCTTTGAGACCCCCCACATGTTTTTCTCTTTCATTTGCTGAAGAGACCACAGACATAATCCAGACTAATAGCATTCAGATGATGAGATGAGATGAATGAATCACCACAAAGAGGCTCATTTCATTCTTAGCTGTAACTGTTCCCTAAGGTGAGGTCGTCAACCATCAGCCAGCACCATCACACAAACAGCATGGCTAAGCGATGTCAGTCAAAACCCTTTCTCACAAAAAGCAGATGGACCGGATGGACCGCCCGGCCCTGGCCTGGCCCTGGCCTCGCCTCGCCTCGGGGGGTTTACTTACGTTGGCAGTAGTCCTTGTGCTCCTCGAAGCCCGGCTTGCAGACGCAGCGGCCAATCGGCACGAGCCATCCGCCGTCGGCGCTGCAGTACATGCGCGGGAGCTCCGCCTCCTCCGAGTCGTTGACGCACGTGCCGCGCACCTCCACCAGCGCCGAGTCGCCGCCGGTGACCGTGTCGGGGAACTGCGCCAGGTTGCTGACGCTCAGCGGGCACTTCTTGTAGAAGACGCGCACGGAGACGAGCGCGATGCAGGCGCCCACGTCCTGGAAGGCCAGGTAGAATCCCTTCTTGCTCAGGTTACTGATGTCACGCACCTCCGTGTTCAGCTTCATGACGCGGTCGCCCACGTCCACCTGCGTGAAGCTCTCGTCGGCGGCGATGGTGTCGATCTTCACGTACTGGCTCTCCTTGATGTACCACAGGCTGGGGTTGTTGGACTCGTAGTAGTACATGTTGAAGGTCTCCTTGCAGGTGCCAGGTACGCCGGGTAGGCTGTTGCAGTCACGCAGCGTGAACTTGATCTCGACATAGACGCGCTGGGCCCCGTCGCGGGCGATGTGCCGTGTGCGGAGCCAGTTGTTCTG
>CM059265.1:38644612-38647112 GCA_030347295.1 Setipinna tenuifilis
AGCGCAACAGAAGGTGGCGATTGATGAGGGCCACTTTCCCGCAGCGCTCGCTGCCTGATCCCACACATTACCTTGCGCTGCCTGTGACATTTCCAAATAAATAAACTAATGGCCAAAGCGTGTCCCTGTGTTTGTACAGGCCATTCATTCATCCCCCTTGCGCAGGTAGCGTGCGTGCCGCTCCTCGCTCCTCCAAAGCCCCACTTTGCAGCCGCCGATGGATGAGAGCCTGTCTTTTTTTCCCTCCCTTTTTTCCCCTTAACGAAATTACAGCTGTAATTTGGCCAGGGGCTACAAAAAGGCAGCCTAGAACTCTTCCTCTTCCTCTTCCTCCTCCTCCTCCTTCACCTCCTCCTCCTTCTCCTCCTCCTCCTCCTCCTTCTCTTCATAGTCTTCCTCATCCTCCTCCCTGACAGCCCCACAACTTACTACACATCCCAGAGTTCTCTCTGAATCGATAATTTGGCCAGGGGCTACAAAGGGGCAGCCTACTTCTCTTCCTCCTCCTCCTCCTCCTCCTCCTCCTCTTCCTCATCTTCCTCATCTTCCTCCCCGACAGCCCCACAACTTACTACACATCCCAGAATTCTCTCTGAATCGATAATGAGTTGGAGAAGTAGGGGGGGCTGAACAATGGCTGTATTGTCGCCCCTGTGCTGTGCTGTATATCAGGGGCGACCCTTGCGGGGCCATGCTGCATTCCGATAAAACCGGGCGATTTATAGCAGATCTCCTTTTCAGGCCCAATATGGATCCCCCTTTCAATTAGACCGGACGCCCACACTGAGAGGGAGAGAGAGAGGGAGTAGCTTCAAATGGCTGGCAGTAAATTTAAGAATTAAAATGTGTGATGCATAAATCCTGAGACATGTTTCGGGTACTTAAGGACTCACGTACACATTAACACACACAAACACAGACACAGATATATACACACCCACACACAGACACAGACACACTCACACACGCACACACACGCACTCACTCACTCACTCACACAGACACACACAAACATACACACACACTCACAAACACACACACACACTCACTCACTCACACACACGCACACACACACACACACCTAGGCTCTTTTGTGTAACTTATACTGGGGCCGGCACTCCACTGTCTGAGGCATAAGAGAGCTGCCCATTAGTGTGTCATGAGCAGATCATGTTGGGCTTGATTTAATAGAGCGTGCCCAGAATGTCGGCCGTGGCCTTGAGCTCAATAGAGAGGCAATCAGACCGAGTCAACACTCTAAAACAAATGATTCATCTCCTCTCGTCTCTCACTCATCTCCTGTCCTCTCCTCTCCGCCTCTCCTCTCCTGTCCTCTCCTCTGCCGCTCTCTCTCCTCTCCCTCCCTGTCCTCTCTCCTTCTGTCCTCTTCTCTCCTCTCCTGTCCTCTCCTCTTCTCTCCTCTCCTCTTCTCTGCCCCTTCTATCCTCTTCTCTCAGTCTCTCACCCTACCCCCCCTTCTCCTCCCTTCTCCTCTCCTCTCCTCCCACCTCCTCTCCTGTCCTCTCACTCTGAGCCAAGCTATTACCTCTCATGCATGATGTCACTCTTGGTGACAGACCCGGAGAGATCTGGGACTCAGAACCTGCCGTGGCGACAGACCCAGAGAGATCTGCGACAGATATGCTTTGGAGGTCAAAGGTCATCTCATCTTGGACAGTCTACGTCTTTTTTTTTTCATGGCCGACCATTTTCAATAGGGAGGACCTTACTGCACAGTTCCGTGTTGACTGGTGATGTAACATGCTGTCTGACACTAGATGACAGACACAGTGAGTGTGTGTGTGTGTATGAGAGTGTGTGTGTGTGTGTGTATGAGAGAGTGTGTGTGTGTGTGTGTGTGTGTGTGTGTGTGTGTGTGTGTGTGTGTAAGAGAGAGTGTGCGTGTGTGTGTGTGTGTGTGTGTGTGTGTGTGTGTGTGTGTGTATGAGAGAGAGAAACACTCGTTCCGGTGTGGATGGTGATATGCCAAGCTGTGCTGTGGAGCCATAGAGCCAGGCAGGGCTCAGACAGTTCCAAGGTTTGACGAGTCCTGCCATGACAGGGGGCACTAATACAACATACTGTGTATGTGGGTGGGTGGCTGTATAAGTGAGGATGCCTGTGTGCATGCGTCTGTGTAGTGTAAGAGCAGTGTGTCCACGAGTCTACACAGCCTGTTCTTCTCTTTAAGTCTTCCAGAATCTTCCCCTGTGTGTGTGTGTGTGTGTGTGTATGTGTGTGTGTGTATGTATGAGACAGAGTCTTCCCTTGTGTGTGTGTTTGTGTTTGTGTGTGTGTGTGTGTGTGTGTGTGTGTGTGTGTGTGTGTGTGTGTGTGTGTGTGTATAAAAGACAGAGTCTTCCCCTGTGTGTTCTCTCAGCTGGCAGGGCACACCTGCCCTGCATTGAGCACCCCCATGCCTCCCCAGTTAAGTCCCCACCGATGGGGCTCCACCCTGGGCTGCCCTGGGGGCCGTGTAGGGGCGGGGGGCCTTTTGAAA
>CM059265.1:38657112-38658353 GCA_030347295.1 Setipinna tenuifilis
CACACACATACACTAAGGAACACTGGACAAAGTTCTCATCTGTATGTATTGCAAGAGTGTTTTTGTGTGTACATGCTGTATATAGTTTTGGACAATGTTTTGCCCAGGGGCACTTGATTCCTTAATCTGTCCCTGGAGTTCGCGTGTGAGATGATGGTGGTGGTGGTAGAGGGGGTGGGCAGAGACAGCGTTGTGAGTCAGGCTAGCCTGTAGCTCTACATCATGCTCTACACACACACACACACACACACGCACACACACCCCAAGCCCAAATTCAGACACACACACACATACACCACACACAAACACACACATACATACACATACATACCCCCCAAGCCCCCCATATCCACACACCACACACACACACACACACACACACACACACACACACACACACAGGTTCCTCATTGGGCCATAAGCAGCAGCATCACACTGGCAGTATGGGCCGTGCTGGGTCACCCAGACCAGCAGCAGAAGAGGATCAAGATGGCATCCTGTAGTAGAGGACGACAAGAGAATGGGGGAATGAAGAGAACAGAGAGAACAGAGAGAACAGGAGAACACGAGGGAAAGTGGGTCAGGAGCCCAGTGGGTCAGCCCTGGTGGCTCACACCCCTGTCCTGTCTCGGCAAACAAAAGGGAGACAAAGTGAAGGAACGACTAATGGACTGTTGCCAGGACAACGAGCAACCTGTCTCCAAATGTCGACAAGACGACAAGAGATGGGTGTTGACTTCAGCAAGAACCCCGCTACTCAGCCTGCTGTGGTCGTCAACCGCTCCACTGCTGAGGAACCTGTGTGCGTGCGTGTGTGTGTGTGTATGTGTGTATGAGTGTATGTGTGTGTGTTTGTGACAGTCAGCAATGTGAGGTTCCTGGGGGTGTGTGTAGCAGACAACTGGTCCTGGAAGCTGAACACCAGCTGAATACCATAACCAGGAATGCTCAGCAGCGTCTCCACTTCCAGAGTAAGCTAAAAAAAATCAACCTCAATCAACCTTGTGTAACCACTTTTATACCCTTTTTTTTCTTGCTCCTGCTCGACCCTGGCCCTTTAACCCTTTCATCTCCACCTGACTCCATCCATAGCCAGGGCCTATGTTACTGATCTGCCATTGTATACATTTAATGTCTCGACTGACCAACTAGCATGCAGCCTTGATCACAGTGTGGAGGCCTACGGACATTTGAACACCCCCCTTCCCTCCCTCCCTTCCTCACGTCCTTCTGCCAAGGGA
>CM059265.1:38665953-38690953 GCA_030347295.1 Setipinna tenuifilis
ATCATGCCTGTCATGTTTATGTCTGTTAGTGGGTCAGGCCGGGTCGAGGAGTAGAGCTTTTTATGTTGAAGCTTTTTTTTATGCTTATAACAGAAAAGCAATTACCACCTCTACAAAAAAAAAATCCATTCTACATAAACATATGAAGTGAAATCATCGCCACTCACTTAACTGGTGCTTGTCCTACAATTATCGCACAGGCGCAGGCCGGTCATTGGGGTGGTGATGCGTTAACTAGGCACCCTGGAGGACTGACAACCGTGATCAGCACTGACCAGTCAGTGGGCAATAAGCTCTGTGCTCTGTGTGTGTGTGTGTGTGTGTGTGTGTGTGTGTGTGTGTGTGTGTGTGTGTGTGTGTGTGCCCCATCCCATCCCATGTCCCATCAGGGTAGACAGAGAGGGATTGGGGGGTGGGGGGGGGTCTGGATGTTGAGGTTGTTGGGGTGGGGGGGACCTCCGCACCGTCAGGCTTCCCGCTGTGGCTCCAGGACACAATTACGGCCAGTGTTTCCAAACATACCAGGGCGCCCGTCGGGAGGAGGTCAAGCCCTGGGTATAATCTGCCACAAACAGAGGGGCCCCTCTTTCAGACCAGCGGCCTTTGATTGCGACCCCATTTAACCCCGTGGGGGCAGTGAGAGAGAGAGAGCGAATCGGAGGGAGTAGTAGATGGAGAGAGAGAGTTTGAGTTTGAGTTTGTGCTTAATCAGCCAGGAGTGGGCTATCATCTCTCAGTATGGGAACCACCAGTAATAGAAGCTTGTGGACTGAAAAAGAAAAAAAAAACATCGAAGAAGAGATGTTAATTAAAGGTTAAGATAAATATTACATAAATACCAATAACAAATCTTAATTAATGATAGAAAATAAGCCGCAGTAGTTCACACCATACTAAGTTATACAAACCTGCGCTTCATGTTTTTTTCCCATGGATGGACGCCACCTGGTGGTTCTATGATATCTACACTCGAGGGCTGTTGTTGCCTACCCAGTGATAGCTTGCGGAGCCATTATAACCTGGTGATGCTTGTAAAGCTTCATGCGACACGGCCTCAATGTGACACGGGCTTGATGTGTTTGGGCCATTTCGGCCATTGCCTACATCCGCAAGAGCGCGTCAAAACAAGTGAAATTTGACTTAAGGCCGCATATGTTGCGCCTGTCGCCTTGCCATTCAATATAATGATCAGCAACGAATAGCCCGCCTGGTAGATAACGGAAAGTGACCTCAGGCGTGCTACTGGGTCGTGGTAATTTTGCATCTAAAATGATCACTTCTGGATCAGCTGTGGCTTTCATCGCCGCTGAACCGTAAAAATCTTAGCAGCCGTGCATCAATTAAACTGCTTATTGATTGCTCGCTAGCCAGGGCTGCATCTTAGAACTGCAGCTGTTTTTTTTCCTGGTAAGCGCACGATGTTATTTTTTTTAGCTTACTAGCAAGAAGAGAGAAAACTTTTATTTTTAGCCATTTGCACGCATTGGCTGTAGACGATGTGATACATTCAGATCATTTGTCATGATTACAATTTTCAAAGCAAAACTTTAGGGAGAACGAGCCAGCGAGAGAGAGAGAGAGAGAGAGAGAGAGAGAGAGAGAGAGAGGGAGAGAGAGAGACAGACAGACCTAACAAAAAAACGAAATCTGAGGACAAAAGTAAGTTTTTTCAGATCAATGGCCATGTAAAGGTCTGGTTATTGATTTGTGTGAGGTGCCATTGTACAGAGAGAAACCTTTAAAGTGGATTTTTCATCTGGCAAAGATGACCCTATTCAGCTACTGTGAAAAGAAAGAATAACAGCCAAAAGCCTCTCATATCCAAACCCAAAATGTTTCTATGCGGAATAAAGACCAGAGTCTTTTTGAGGCAACTTTTATTGAATTTCATGAGAACACCATGAAAGATGCCTCAAGCAAGATGACTGGCTCCCGCGCTCCTGCCGTAGAGTGGTCCTGACAGCCCCGCTCTCCCGTAATGCTTAATTTGTGCTGTAGCCGCTGTTTCACTTGCCATGGTCCTGCAGTAAAAATAAATAAATAAATAAATAATAATAATAATAATAATAATAATAATAATAATACAATAAACCTCCTCTCATTAAGATGGCATGGTAGGCCGGAGAGAATCCAACATGATTGTGTGCAAAACATTAAAGTTACGTTGTTTGCACTGACGAAAGAGGGAATAATACTGTGGATCTTTTTGCACACGCCCCCGCAAAGATGATGCTCCTTCTAGTTCTAGAACAGTTCAGTTATTGATTGGTTACAAAGCCCGTTTGAAAATGTAGGCTGGAATTGCAACTATTTCAAAATTGCCTGCACTCAGACTGTTAGGAGTGTGCTCTGTCGGCGTTTGGCCTATGGGCTACATGTGGACTGATCCATCACCAAATCTGCAGCATGCAGCAGGCTGACGACTGTCCGGCTGTTTTACATTCAGCGGGCCTACCTGGGAAACAAAAACCTAGGCTACAGGGTCTCAACCTTGAGCTGCCAGTACGCATTAAATAATTGACTGTCCTGTTCAATATTTAAACAAAAATTCACCAACTACATATTGTCTAATAATAAAACTCCAAGACAGAGAGATAGATAGAGAAATAGAGAGAGAGAGAGAGATTTAAAGGAGAATCCATATTAGCTGGTATTCATGCAGACTAAAACATCGACAACTGACAAGATGTTTCTTCGGGCTATTAGCCGATTTCGGCACGTCCTATCCAGCCACGTCTTCGGGTTAGGTTAGGCTATGTCAAGCAGCAGCAGGACGCAGCGACATCCCACTCTGCGTGCGCTCTCCAGCCCGAGAGGCCCATCGCGCAGGGCTACTCACTTCAACTTAAGGAGATGAGACAGAGCCTTAAGAGAGAGGAAAATCCATTCTCCTGAGCTATTGCAAATCCTGACTCACCGGGTGAGTGGTATTGACCAAACGTGATTGTGGATAGGATAGCCTAAACCCCACGGGGAAAGGGAAATAAAGATAGGAGATGAAGAATAAAGTAAGGGGAAATAAAATGAAAAAAGGGAAGAAAACAAGAGAGAGAAATGAAGAAAACCCTGAAATAATTAAACTGAAAAAAAAAAAAAACACCTCGAAGCCTTTCTTGCTCGCAGCGTCCTCAGCCCGGCAAGAGTTAAACGCGACCGTTTAAATCTCCCCTCTCCTGTCTGTCATTCTGGGTCATTACCGTGGCGCGGCGCGCGGCTCAATCAGCAACCCAATCACGTCCTTGCCAACAGGGCCATGCAGATGACAGCGGCCGTAGAACAATCAAGGCGCACTAACGAGAGAGCTGAATTCCATTTCTAATCTCGACAGCCTCCCTGGACCCCGCGTTCACACCTCACACCTTAACAGCACAGTGGCCAGTCAGCCCGGTTACTGTGCCCATAGCCTATCTATTGACGTGAATGCCTACAGCAGTCAGACAAACACATGTGGAAGGTGTAGATTTTGCAGCGATATTAAGTAGGCCTGCTTCCTCTGTGCATCAAGTGTACACTCCTAGAACTGTGGCTTTTAAAGTTGTTGTTTTTTTCTCCTTCCATATATGCACCGCGAGGTTTTTTCTGATGAACAGCCAAACAGGACAGAGCACCCTAAGCTCGCACGTGGACACGGAGCCACAGTCGCGGGTGCGCTCTTTCATATTAACGCGCTATATTATCATATTTCACGCGCGGATGAACCGGGCGAGGTAATTACCGGCACAGTGCTATTAAGCCCGGTTTTATTCCAGTCGTTTTCACCTCCCCGTCCGAGGCAAGAGGCCGTTGCCGTTTATTTCCCTCAGCGAAAGATTTACGACCGGCACAGCCTGCGCCAGGCCATAAAAAATCTGGGGAGAAACACCCGTGTATGCCGCTATGTGCGAGAAAACCTGGAGGAGAATGCGACCGAGCCGAGGCCGACATAACGCCCAGAAGCTGTAAAACCACCACAATATTTGCAGTATTTAATGGATATGACATAAATGGCAATGTTGGCCCAACAATTTCAGAGCTGTTTTTCGTTATTGTTATTGAGGCGAAAAACAGCCAAATAACATGAAAATATTTATAGCTAAAAGGGTTGTGGGCTCTCAAAGTCATTGGAGCAGCTGTCTCTGGTCGCCATACTGTTCTTATTACAGAGAGGCACAGAGTCCAGACACATCATGCAGACAAACCCATTGCTACACAATCTTTATCTGAACAAATAGTCTTTATGTTCCAAGACACACACACACACACACACACACACACACACACACACACACACACACACACACACACACACAGTACATGTATGTGTGTGTGTGCATGCGTGTGTGTGTGTGTGATTATTACTTGTATTATGTTATCATAAGTCATGATAAGTTGACCTTATTTAATGTAATGGTACAGGAAAACACAGTACAGTAGCGTTGCACCCCTACTGTGGTTCCGGAAGCTGATGGGTCTGGGGTCAGTGTATGATTATATGGACACAAAGGCAGCACTGATTCAGACATCTTCCAGCACACATGTCTGTGGAAGGCTTTATCAAGACTCTAATTTTTATAAATACCACAAGATTGTCCAGCCTGTCACCGACCGTAGGACTGCATAAAGGTCTTATTCAGCTCACGCCTGTAAGGCTGAGAATCCATTTGCTCAACCCCCTTATCACAACAGCAACTTGTTCCGTCACATGCATACTGTTAGGGTGAGGGTTCGTGTCTGAAAAATTTGGACGCAATTGTGGCAGGTCACATTGGTCAGCCTTGGTAAGCCTGTCTAAACTGTTTGGATGTTGCCATAATTTTGGACATTGCCTACGTTTGCAAGAGTGCGTCAACAAGTGAAATTTGGCTTAAGGCCGCATATGTTGTGCCTGTCGCCTTACCATTCAATATAAGGATCAGATGGGGGAGTCATCTATCTGTAAATGTAAGGAACATCTGTCTGTGCATCTGTGTGTCTGTGTCAGTCAGTCTGTCTGTTCCATGCACAACTCTCGAACCATTTGTTCGACTGAGCTGAGAAGTTTTATGTTGTTAGGACAACCAGTGCCAAATATACCAGTAAGACAAGCTTCAGTTGCCCTTTTGTCTGTGTGTCACTCTGGGCACCGCAGCCACTGCCCCTCTCACACAACATGGCTGTATCAACGGTATGCTCTGCACTAGTTTTGACAGATTTCAGGATGGTTGCTCTGTGCAGATTGGTGCTAGCAAAGCCTGTGCTCCTAGGACTGTATCCAAAGTTTTCAGACAGATATATTGTGTTGGATAACTCCTGTATCCCCCAATACATTCAGCCACACTGCACACACTGTGTGCACGGATGAGAGCAAGAGGGACATTCAGAGTAGAAAAGGTCATATGTACCACATAGTTGGGGGCAGCTGTAGCCTAGTGCTTAGAGCGTTGGTTTTAGGATTGAAAGGTTTGCAAGTCCAAATCCCATTCCAGTAGGAAAAATGGGGGTGGGGGAGTAAGTAACCAGTGCTCTCCTGCACCCTCATCCATGGCTGAAGGCCCTTGAGCAAGATATGTAACCTTACATTGCTCCAGGGACTGTAACTAAAACCCTGTTCCTACATAACTGTAAGTCAGTCTGGATACGAGCATCAGCTAAGTGTAATGTAATATTTGTTCCAGTCATTCACAAAACCAGCTGATTCTTTCTGCCACAATTCTTTAGCTAAGCAATCAGTTAAAATCACCTGGGTGAAACCCTTACCTGTGCTCACCTGTGCATAAACAAAACAACAATAATAGCAGGATTTTTAGTCTGTGAAGCTAAGGCTTCCTAGCCTAGCTGTCACACCAAGCTCGTAGACAGATCTGGGTCTGGCAAATCTCTCGTAGACAGGAGCTACAACCAATCAGACCACTGATTCTGATGACGAATACATAGCACTTGTTTTTCATTGGTGCCCGATTTTTCAGGCAAAGGAACAGCCGAAAATAGGCAGGTCAGCCAGACTGACTTGAACATGAAATTCAGTCTTCCGTCACAGGCAGTATGGGCAGGCCCAGGCTAGAGGTCTCCCATCTCATCAGAGGACCTCTGTGGAAAAGAAGATAAAGCACAGTCTTTGGGAAGATTCAGGGATCAAAACGCCCTTACATGACCACAAATACACAACCTGGATAATACTGATAATATTTGTTTTTAATGTAAACTTTTCTTTCTTCCTAGCATCCACTCAGTGGTGGAAGAAATTAAGGCTTAAAAAAATCCCGCCACCAATCAGTGGTGGCTCTTGTGCACTCAAAACAGGTGATTTCACTAATTGGCTGATCTACCTGACTTAGGAGTTAGAGTCAAAGTCAAAGTCAGTTTAGTTTATTTTCAAAAACCATATGTACAGGTTGCACACACAGAATTTGAAATTGCAGCGCTCCCCACAGTGGCCCACAGTGAACATTAACCACAGTGAACATCAAAGCTGCTATTTAGCTGATTAGAGAATAACTCTTAAGAAATATGTGGGATCAATGTTTTGTGCCTTAGGAGGAGACTGGGTTTTAGACCCATCACTTTACATCTACCATCATCTCTAGCACACATCATACAGCCGCGTTTACACACAATCAGGATCGAGTGTCAGCCAGAAAATCTGTTTTCAGACAGAAAAAGGCCATGCTGCATATCTTGTTCCCGACATTCACAAATGCAACACATTCAAATTAGCACCACTCTCCAACCAATTAGGCGAGCCAATCAGTGAAATCACTTGTGTCATTAGCTCAGATAGAACTAATTACATGGCAGGACATGTACTCTTTAAAAGCCTGGGCTTTCCACCTGTGGCCAGCAGGGGGCACCGAGGAGCACAGTCCTGCTGGCTTCTTCATTCTGATCTTGGCCAGGCCAGTCAAGGGCTCAAGGACCTGCTGAATGAGACAGCCCTGGACCACTGGAGACGCAGAAGGAAATCCCCCCTACAGCAAGCACACAAAGACAAAGCCTGAGGGTGATTCTTCAGAAAATAATGATGGACACCTTTTTTTGTTGTTGTTTTTAGCATTGTACTATCATTAGATGGGTTTTATCCAAGTTATTAAGGAGTATTTTAGTTATTATGCAACTTAAAACACTTGGAATGTGCATTAATTGTCTGATATGTGATCTAAAAGGGGCGCTGATGCATATCTCGTTAGGCCAAATTAGTATGAATGACCATAACAGATGCAGATCAGTTCAGAGGTGTCAATCCTGTGTTCAGAAAGTAAAAACCCTGATACAGATTTGATCCAACCAGCTCTGAATCAGCTGATCGTAATGAACACTCAAGACAGGTAGATAAACTACTCAGTGAAGTCACCTGTGTTAGAAAGACAACGTGACAGGGTTTTTACTTTCTGAACCCAGGATTGACACCTCTGAATAAGTTAAATGGAAACTAATAGCTAATAACAGCCTGAAGAAAAACATATTTTTGGTCCTCTGCAAAACTGTGCAGTAATGTTTTTGACAATCGACTAGGTTGTTATTTTGTGTGTTCATTTTATTGACAGAATTTGACGTGTTAAGAAGCAATTGCAGAAAACACATGCTGACACTTTTTCTCATGATTGGTTATTCCTCATAACATCCTTGGCCATTTCTTCTCTTCTGTGCTTTCAACATTTACTCAGGATGTTCTCTTCAGTCATGGAAGTTGTTTGCTATACAAAGAAGCTTGGTTTTCTATCTATTGTCTTTCAGTCATATTTTTATTCCCATAATAACCTCAGGCAGATCAACTGACACGCTAAATAAAGACTATAAAAATATGAATTTTCCAGAATTAGGTTTGGTGCACCAGTCATTCACAGCCAGATGGGAAGTCATCTGCAATGATTACATCTGTCCACAAGGGGGTGCTGTGTACCTGTGTTTGTGTCAGGGTGCTGAACTGGTGCTCTCTGTCTCTGAGTGTTGGATAAGGCCTGTGGTCTATGTATGCTCAGGCCGAAGAGATGCACCGACACAGGAACCAGGAAGTGGAAAGCAAGGCCGTTTTGAGAGCTGTTCACCTGCATGTCTATTGCTGGATATGTCAGCGTTGGTCAAAATAAGGCCTCGACGGAGCTGTTCTCAGGTTGTACACTAGCAAAAGACTTCATCATGTTCAGCCTAGAACTATAAAAAATGTTTTTATTTTTTGGGTTTTTGTTTTGTTTTTGTTTTTTTGTTTTTTTTTGTCAAGTATACTACTTTGTAAACATACTACTAATTTAGATAAATGTGACCCCCATTGACAGAATTGAGTATCTTTCCAAAGCAACAGACAGACGTATAGCTGTTAAAGTCATGTCTATGGCATTGGTCAAAACTAAGGCCACAACAGACACTAGCAAAAGCCTTGTTCATGTTCTAGCCTTGCTTGTCAACATTTGTAAACATACTGCCAATTTAGATGAATAATTTCCCCTCTAGTGACCCAATCAATTGACAAAGACAATTGATCAATCATCTCTCCAGATCAACATGTGGTTCAAAACGTGTTATAAATCTTTACATTTATTGTATTATCTTTGGATACATAAAGGGAATCTTATTACCAAATAAGTAGATACAGTAAGTATAACTCTTAGCTTAGTAAGTATACATTTCATAACTATATAAAAAATACTATGTAAATGCATATATGTACACATCTCTGTCATATAACCACAACATGTCTAAATATACAGAAAAGGTCATATTTAAGGATCATCATTGCCAGTTTGGAAGATCACGATGCAATATCATTTATATACATACGATACGTAATGAGATATATGAATATATTACCAAGACAAGAATATACGAATATATTACTGAAGTTTTTTTTTTTTTCAAGCAGGAGTTACAGGCAGTTCTCATTCTCACATTGAGTCCTTTTTTTGTTTATTAGGGGGTACGAGACCTCCAGCTTGCCCTTTGTTTTTTTCGTAATCCTGGCTTCTTCCATCTATTCCTTCTCCTGTCAATCCAAGATGGCAATTTGATTATTGTTGGCACAGGTGTCTTTCTCATCGCCATAGGAGAGAATGTCTTTATGGTGTCATTAGGTGTGGTCTTAGTAACTCGTGCAGAGGTGTCCTGATGCGCTACTCCTGTGGTTGTGAGTTTATTCCGATGAGTTTTCCTGGCTGTTGAAGGTTTTGGCTGTGATGATGGTGGCTCCATGTTTTTCCTGGGTGATGTGGCGGTTGTGGGTATCGGCTGTGATGATGGTGGCTCCATGTCTTTCAATGGTGATGCGGCGGTTAAGCGTGAAGGTGTAGGGTCCCTCTTCTCACCCAAAGAGCTGGGTGTTGGAGTAGAGGGCGTAGGTCCAGTATTGTGAATAGATGGTGTGGTGGTAGGAGTTGATGGAGTAGCCCAGTCAACCAGACCATGAGAGTTGGTGGTTATGGATGGACGCCCCTGATTATGACGTTCAAGCACAGGTGGTGAGGGGTGGGTGGTTTTAAGATTTTTAGCCTTCTTTGTTAGGTTGCCTATAGCTTCCTTGGTCCGAATTGATTCTGGATCTGAGCATATAAACTTTCCAGCCGCAGTTTTAAACCTATAATAAAACACAGGGGGGGAGGGGTTAGTCAGAAAATATTTTTTTTGTATCTAATGGATCATGTTAATATTTTATCTATGGTTACAAAATATTTACCTAATAGCCTTGATGGTACACGGAGGTCGACGTTGCACTGAGTAACTCTGCAACCGGTGAAATTCAATTTTCTCTATGGTAGCTGAGAGTTTCAGACAGGGACAGTTATCCACGGGAGTATTAACTGTTGAAGACATCATGCGTCAAGAAAACACACTTAATAGCACAAGGCACCATCATTAATGGAAACCTAAAGTTTCATGGTGTTTTCTGGTTGACTCCGGCATGTTTTGTTACATCTGACTAACTGTATGTATAATGTTCTGTCAAAGTAACTCAAACTTGTTGGAAATGCAGACATAACCTACGCAGAGGTATCACAGCATTTAGTCTATGCTGCCATCATCATCAACACACTTTACAGCCTTAACGCTAGAAAGCACTCAGAGAGTGCAGACCGCCACCAAGGCTTGCCCTATCCTCCAGTAATGAAAATTTCTTTTAAAGATTTCTGTGTCCAGATGGTGTTCTAGATCACCATCAAATTCGTTGGGCAATTTCCAACCTTCCCAGAAAAGTTAATGCAAATCTGTTTTTTAAATTTTGCGTAAGGTTGCTAACTAACAAACAAATAAGCAAACCACTGTTGGTAAAAACATAACCTCCTTGTTGGAGGTACTGTAATAAATAAACAAATGCACAAATAAATAATAAACATATAAACAAACAAACAAATTAATGCATACATACACAAGTAAATAAATATCGAAGTACACAACAAGACACTTACCTGCATAGATGGTGGTAAAGCAGAGTGCAGTGCAGACGAGAGCACTGGCCACAGTCAGCTCCATCCTGTACTGTGATGCAGCAGAGACACACTGAGCTGGCTCTCTGTCTGTGCTCACTGTTTCATCTTTCGGTAATGGCCTCTGTGTTTCCCCTCATGTGCCGTGCTCTAACCAACTCTCTCTCTCTCTCTCTCTCTCTCTCCGTTTCTTTATTTTTTTCTCTCTCTCTCTCTCTGTCTCCGTTTTTGTTTCTTTATGTCTCTCTCTCTCTCACACATTTGTCGGGTTTTTGTTTTGTTTTTTGTTTTTTTTTTGTCAAGTATACTACTTTGTATACATACTACTAATTTAGATAAATGTGACCCCCCATTGACAGAATTGAGTATCTTTCCAAAGCAACAGGCAGACGTATAGCTGTTAAAGTCATGTCTATGGCATTGGTCAAAACTAAGGCCACAACAGACACTAGCAAAAGCCTTGTTCATGTTCTAGCCTTGCTTGTCAACATTTGTAAACATACTGCCAATTTAGATGAATAATTTCCCCCCTAGTGACCCAATCAATTGACAAAGACAATTGATCAATCATCTCTCCAGATCAACATGTGGTTCAAAACGTGTTATAAATCTTTACATTTATTGTATTATCTTTGGATACATAAAGGGAATCTTATTACCAAATAAGTAGATACAGTAAGTATAACTCTTAGCTTAGTAAGTATACATTTCATAGTTATATAAAAATTACTATGTAAATGCATATATGTACACATCTCTGTCATATAACCACAACATGTCTAAATATACAGAATAGGTCATATTTAAGGATCATCATTGCCAGTTTGGAAGATCACGATGCAAAATCATTTATATACATACGATACGTAATGAGATATATGAATATATTACCAAGACAAGAATATACGAATATATTACTGAGAGAAAACTATAGCACTTTCCAGCAACAGCAAAGTACAAAGGTCGGGATGATGGTGGCATCCTCACCGAAAAACACCTGACTGCGCCTGAAGTTTTTTTTTTTTTCAAGCAGGAGTTACAGGCAGTTCTCATTCTCACATTGAGTCCTTTTTTTGTTTATTAGGGGGTACGAGACCTCCAGCTTGCCTTTTGTTTTTTTCGTAATCCTGGCTTCTTCCACCTATTCTTTCTCCTGTCAATCCAAGATGGCAATTTGATTATTGTTGGCTCAGGTGTCTTTCTCATCACCATAGGAGAGAATGTCTTTATGGTGTCATTAGGTGTGGTCTTAGTAACTCGTGCAGAGGTGTCCTGATGCGCTACTCCTGTGGTTGTGAGTTTATTCCGATGAGTTTTCCTGGCTGTTGAAGGTTTTGGCTGTGATGATGTTGACTCCATGTTTTTCCTGGGTGATGTGGCGGTTGTGGGTATCGGCTGTGATGATGGTGGCTCCATGTCTTTCATGGGTGATGCGGCGGTTAAGCGTAAAGGTGTAGGGTCCCTCTTCTCACCCAAAGAGCTGGGTGTTGGAGTAAAGTGTCTAGGTTCTTCACTGTTCTGAATAGACGGTGTGGTGGTAGGATTTGATGGAGTAGCCCAGGCATCCAGACCATGACAGTTGGTGGTTTCGGTTATGGATGGACGCTCCTGATTACGACGTTCAGCCAGAGGTGGTGGGGGGTGGGTGGTTTTAGGATTTTTAGGCCGCTTCTTGTTTAGTTTGTCTACAGCTTGCTGGGTCCGCTTTGATTCTGGATCTGAGCATATAAACTTTCCAGCCATAGTTTTAAACCTATAATAAAACACAGGGGGAGGAGTTTGTCAAAAAAAAACCTTTTTTGTATCTAATGGATCATGTTAATATTTTATCTATAGTTACAAAATATTTACCTAATAGCCTTAGGACATAGAGGTTGACGTTGCTCTGTGTAACTCCGCAACCGGTCAAGGGGAATTTTATTTATGGTAGTTGAGACTGTCACACAGGAACAGTTATTCACGGGAGTATTAACTGTTGAAGACATCATGCGTCAAGAAAACACACTTAATAGCACAAGGCACCATCATTAATGGAAACCTAAAGTTTCATGGTGTTTTCTGGTTGACTCCGGCATGTTTTGTTACATCTGACTAACTGTATGTATAATGTTCTGTCAAAGTAACTCAAACTTGTTGGAAATGCAGACATAACCTACGCAGAGGTATCACAGCATTTAGTCTATGCTGCCATCATCATCAACACACTTTACAGCCTTAACGCTAGAAAGCACTCAGAGAGTACAGACCACCACCAAGACATGCCCTATCCTCCAGTAATGAAAAACCCTTTTAAAGATTTCTGTGTCCAGATGGTAATGTATATCACCACCAAATTCGTTGGCCAATATCCAACCTTCCCAGAAAAGTTAATGCAAATCTGGTTTTTAAATTTTGCGTAAGGTTGCTAACTAACAAACAAATAAGCAAACCACTGTCGGTAAAAACATAACCTCCTTGTTGGAGGTACTGTAATAAATAAACAAATGCACAAATAAATAATAAACACATACATACAACAAACAAACAAATGAATGCATACATACACAAGTAAATAAATATCGAAGTACACAACAAGACACTTACCCGCATAGATGGTGGTAAAGCAGAGTGCAGTGTAGATGAGAGCACTGGCCACATTGAGCTCCATCCTGTACTGTGATGCAGCAGAGACACACTGAGCTGGCTCTCTGTCTGTGCTCACTGTTTCATCTTTCGGTAATGGCCTCTGTGTTTCCCCTCATGTGCTGTGCTCTAACCAACTCTCTCTCTCTCTCTCTCTGTTTCTTTATTTTTTTCTCTCTCTCTGTGTCTTTGCTTCTTTATTTCTCTTTTTCTCTCTCTCTCTCTCTCTCTCTCTCTCTCTCTCTCTCTCTCTCTCTCTCTCTCTCCGTTTTTGTTTCTTTATGTCTCTCTCTCTCTCACACATTTGTCGGGTTTTTGTTTTGTTTTTTTGTTTTTTTTTTGTCAAGTATACTACTTTGTAAACATACTACTAATTTAGATAAATGTGACCCCCCATTGACAGAATTGAGTATCTTTCCAAAGCAACAGGCAGACGTATAGCTGTTAAAGTCATGTCTATGGCATTGGTCAAAACTAAGGCCACAACAGACACTAGCAAAAGCCTTGTTCATGTTCTAGCCTTGCTTGTCAACATTTGTAAACATACTGCCAATTTAGATGAATAATGTCCCCCCTAGTGACCCAATCAATTGACAAAGACAATTGATCAATCATCTCTCCAGATCAACATGTGGTTCAAAACGTGTTATAAATCTTTACATTTATTGTATTATCTTTGGATACATAAAGGGAATCTTATTACCAAATAAGTAGATACAGTAAGTATAACTCTTAGCTTAGTAAGTATACATTTCATAACTATATAAAAAATACTATGTAAATGCATATATGTACACATCTCTGTCATATAACCACAACATGTCTAAATATACAGAAAAGGTCATATTTAAGGATCATCATTGCCAGTTTGGAAGATCACGATGCAAAATCATTTATATACATACGATATGTAATGAGATATATGAATATATTACCAAGACAAGAATATACGAATATATTACTGAGAGAAAACTATAGCACTTTCCAGCAACAGCAAAGTACAAAGGTCGGGATGATGGTGCATCCTCACCGAAAAACACCTGACTGCGCCTGAAGTTTTTTTTCAAGCAGGAGTTACAGGCAGTTCTCATTCTCACATTGAGTCCTTTTTTTTGTTTATTACGGGGTACGAGACCTCCAGCTTGCCTTTTGTTTTTTTCGTAATCCTGGCTTCTTCCACCTATTCTTTCTCCTGTCAATCCAAGATGGCAGTTTGATTGGCACAGGTGTCTTTCTCATCGCCACAGGAGAGAATGTCTTTATGGTGTCATTAGGTGTGGTCTTAGTAACTCGTGCAGAGGTGTCTTGATGCGCTACTCCTGCGGTTGTGAGTTTATTCCGATGAGTTTTCCTGGCTGTTGAAGGTTTTGGCTGTGATGATGGTGGCTCCATGTCTTTCCTGTGTGATGTGGCGGTTGTGGGTATCGGCTGTGATGATGGTGGCTCCATGTCTTTCATGGGTGATGCGGCGGTTAAGCGTGAAGGTGTAGGGTCCCTCTTCTCACCCGAAGAGCTGGGTGTTGGAGTAGAGGGCGTAGGTCCAGTATTGTGAATAGATGGTGTGGTGGTAGGAGTTGATGGAGTAGCCCAGTCAACCAGACCATGATAGTTGGTGGTTTGGTTTATGGATGAATGCCCCTGATTATAAGGTTCAGCCACAGCTGGTGGGGGGGGTTTAGGATTTTTAGGATTAGGATTTTTAGCCCTCTTCTTTAGGTAGTCTACAGCTGCCCTGGTCCGCTTTGATTCTGGATCTGAGCATATAAACTTTCCAGTCACAGTTTTAAACCTATAATAAAACACAGGGGGAGGAGTTTGTCAAAAAAAATACTTTTTTGTATCTAATGGATCATGTTAATATTTTATCTATAGTTACAAAATATTTACCTAATAGCGTTGGGACATAGAGGTTGATGTTGCACTGTGTAACTCCGCAACCGGTCAAGGTGAATTTTATTTATGGTAGTTGAGACTGTCACACAGGAACAGTTATCCACGGGAGTATGATCTGTTGAAGACATCATGCGTCAAGAAAACACACTTAATAGCACAAGGCACCATCATTAATGGAAACCTAAAGTTTCATGGTGTTTTCTGGTTGAATCCGGCATGTTTTGTTACATCTGACTAACTGTATGTATAATGTTCTGTCAAAATAACTCAAACTTATTGGAAATGCAGACATAACCTACGCAGAGGCATCACAGCATTTAGTCTATGCTGCCATCCCATCATCATCAACACACTTTACAGCCTTAATGCTAGAAAGCACTCAGAGAGTGCAGACCGCCACCAAGGCATGCCCTATCCTCCAGTAATGAAAAACCCTTTTAAAGATTTCTGTGTCCAGATGGTAATGTATATCACCACCAAATCCGTTGGCCAATTTCTAACCTTCCCAGAAAAGTTAATGCAAATCTGTTTTTTAAATTTTGCGTAAGGTTGCTAACTAACAAACAAATAAGCAAACCACTGCCGGTAAAAACATAACCTCCTTGTTGGAGGTACTGTAATAAATAAACAAATGCACAAATAAATAATAAACACATACATATAACAAACAAACAAATGAATGCATACATACACAAGTAAATAAATATCGAAGTACACAACAAGACACTTACCCGCATAGATGGTGGTAAAGCAGAGTGCAGTGTAGATGAGAGCACTGGCCACATTGAGCTCCATCCTGTACTGTGATGCAGCAGAGACACACTGAGCTGGCTCTCTGTCTGTGCTCACTGTTTCATCTTTCGGTAATGGCCTCTGTGTTTCCCCTCATGTGCTGTGCTCTAACCAACTCTCTCTCTCTCTCTCTCTCTCTCTCTCTCTCTCTGTTTCTTTATTTTTTTCTCTCTTTCTCTGTCTTTGCTTCTTTATTTCTCTTTTTTTCTCTCTCTCTCTCTCTCTCTCTCTCCGTTTTTGTTTCTTTATGTCTCTCTCTCTCTCACACATTTGTCGGGTTTTTGTTTTGTTTTTTTGTTTTTTTTTTGTCAAGTATACTACTTTGTAAACATACTACTAATTTAGATAAATGTGACCCCCCATTGACAGAATTGAGTATCTTTCCAAAGCAACAGGCAGACGTATAGCTGTTAAAGTCATGTCTATGGCATTGGTCAAAACTAAGGCCACAACAGACACTAGCAAAAGCCTTGTTCATGTTCTAGCCTTGCTTGTCAACATTTGTAAACATACTGCCAATTTAGATGAATAATTTCCCCCCTAGTGACCCAATCAATTGACAAAGACAATTGATCAATCATCTCTCCAGATCAACATGTGGTTCAAAACGTGTTATAAATCTTTACATTTATTGTATTATCTTTGGATACATAAAGGGAATCTTATTACCAAATACGTAGATACAGTAAGTATAACTCTTAGCTTAGTAAGTATACATTTCATAACTATATAAAAAATACTATGTAAATGCATATATGTACACATCTCTGTCATATAACCACAACATGTCTAAATATACAGAAAAGGTCATATTTAAGGATCATCATTGCCAGTTTGGAAGATCACGATGCAAAATCATTTATATACATATGATATGTAATGAGATATATGAATATATTACCAAGACAAGAATATACGAATATATTACTGAGAGAAAACTATAGCACTTTCCAGCAACAGCAAAGTACAAAGGTCGGGATGATGGTGGCATCCTCACCGAAAAACACCTGACTGCGCCTGAAGTTTTTTTTCAAGCAGGAGTTACAGGCAGTTCTCATTCTCACATTGAGTCCTTTTTTTGTTTATTACAGGGTACGAGACCTCCAGCTTGCCTTTTGTTTTTTTCGTAATCCTGGCTTCTTCCACCTATTCTTTCTCCTGTCAATCCAAGATGGCAGTTTGATTGGCACAGGTGTCTTTCTCATCGCCATAGGAGAGAATGTCTTTATGGTGTCATTAGGTGTGGTCTTAGTAACTCGTGCAGAGGTGTCTTGATGCGCTACTCCTGCGGTTGTGAGTTTATTCCGATGAGTTTTCCTGGCTGTTGAAGGTTTTGGCTGTGATGATGGTGGCTCCATGTCTTTCCTGGGTGATGTGGCGGTTGTGGGTATCGGCTGTGATGATGGTGGCTCCATGTCTTTCATGGGTGATGCGGCGGTTAAGCGTGAAGGTGTAGGGTCCCTCTTCTCACCCGAAGAGCTGGGTGTTGGAGTAGAGGGCGTAGGTCCAGTATTGTGAATAGATGGTGTGGTGGTAGGAGTTGATGGAGTAGCCCAGTCAACCAGACCATGACAGTTGGTGGTTTGGTTTATGGATGAATGCCCCTGATTATAAGGTTCAGCCACAGCTGGTGGGGGGGGTTTAGGATTTTTAGGATTAGGATTTTTAGCCCTCTTTTTTAGGTAGTCTACAGCTGCCCTGGTCCGCTTTGATTCTGGATCTGAGCATATAAACTTTCCAGCCACAGTTTTAAACCTATAATAAAACACAGGGGGGGAGGGGTTAGTCAGAGAATAATTGTATTTTTTGTATATAAAGGATCATGTTAATATTTTATCTATGGTTACAAAATATTTACCTGATAGCCTTGATGGGACATGGAGATTGAGGTTGCACTGTGTAACTCCGCAACCGGTCAAGGTGAATTTTATTTATGGTAGTTGAGACTGTCACACAGGAACAGTTATCCACGGGAGTATGATCTGTTGAAGACATCATGCGTCAAGAAAACACACTTAATAGCACAAGGCACCATCATTAATGGAAACCTAAAGTTTCATGGTGTTTTCTGGTTGAATCCGGCATGTTTTGTTACATCTGACTAACTGTATGTATAATGTTCTGTCAAAATAACTCAAACTTATTGGAAATGCAGACATAACCTACGCAGAGGCATCACAGCATTTAGTCTATGCTGCCATCATCATCAACACACTTTACAGCCTTAATGCTAGAAAGCACTCAGAGAGTGCAGACCGCCACCAAGGCATGCCCTATCCTCCAGTAATGAAAAACCCTTTTAAAGATTTCTGTGTCCAGATGGTAATGTATATCACCACCAAATTCGTTGGCCAATTTCCAACCTTCCCAGAAAAGTTAATGCAAATCTGGTTTTTAAATTTTGCGTAAGGTTGCTAACTAACAAACAAATAAGCAAACCACTGTCGGTAAAAACATAACCTCCTTGTTGGAGGTAGTGTAATAAATAAACAAATGCACAAATAAATAATAAACACATACATACAACAAACAAACAAATGAATGCATACATACACAAGTAAATAAATATCGAAGTACACAACAAGACACTTACCCGCATAGATGGTGGTAAAGCAGAGTGCAGTGTAGATTAGAGCACTGGCCACATTCAGCTCCATCCTGTACTGTGATGCAGCAGAGACACACTGAGCTGGCTCTCTGTCTGTGCTCACTGTTTCATCTTTCGGTAATGGCCTCTGTGTTTCCCCTCATGTGCTGTGCTCTAACCAACTCTCTCTCTCTCTCTCTCTCTCTCTCCGTTTTTGTTTCTTTATGTCTCTCTCTCTCTCTCACACTCTCTCTCTCTCTCTCTCTCTCTCTCTCTCTCTCTCTCTCTCTCTCTCTCTCTCTCTCCCTCTGTCTATCGATCTCTCTTTCTCTTTCTCTCCCTCTCTGGGAGGGTCAACTATTAGCTCATCCCCCACTAATGTCTTTTCAGTTTCTGTTAGACCCATTACATTTTCGCTTTCCGGTCTTTGCAATGGCCACACACCATCTATGAACACCCTAACCCTAAAACAGATGACTCATCTGTACTTCGTAGAATACCGGTGAATACCCCATGAAATTAATGCCTGTGTGTGTGTGTGTGTGTGTGTGTGTGTGTGTGTGTGTGTGTGTGTGTGTGTGTGTGTGTGTGTGTGTATACCCAGTACAATGAATGGCAGTGACAAAAGAGCAGTGACAATCAAAACTTCACTAGTGTTACTGTGGCATTATGATATTCTCGTAATTTATCAAATACAATAATTCTTTCCACAATCTCATTTTAAAGCAAAGTTTTTTTCAGTTACTGCGTGTGTACACCTGTACAATGAGACTGAAAGCAACTCCTTCTCCAGTGCAAACATGTACAACAGAAAATAACGAAATACATAAATAGTAGATAAGGTTAAAAGAAGAAGAATAAAAATAAACACCTCCTGCCACCTCAAGAAGCTCTGCTACCATGGCATACCATTTAGCTCACTTGGTAGCGTGTCTGTCTCCCATACCGGAGTTGCTGTGAGGTCATGGGTTTGAGACTGGGTTTGGACTGTGCAGGAAGACCTCAGTTACACACAGTTCTGAGGCGAATTTTTTTGTCATTTTTTTGTGGCTAACTTCAATGCCCTGCATTGTAAACTGTAGACCACATCTGAGTCAGACCCCACCAGCACAAATCTAAGCTACTCTATAATGGGATGGCATTCCAGCACTGTTATTGGACATAGTTGAATTCTCCAGTCATCTATGGGATTGATGTTTATGCAGATGTTAACATGCACATGCGTGTGTGTGTGTGTGTGTGTGTTTTTCGTGTGTGTGTGTGTGTGTGTGTGTGTGTGTGTGTGTGTGTGTGTGTGTGTGTGTGTGTGTGTGTGTGTGTTGTGTGTCTGTACGTGTACATAAAAAGTAAGACATCTGAACATAATTTCCTTATTAATGGCATCACTTAGTGGGGCAGTAAAAAAATGTTCATTTCTGCTCTGTGTAAGTATAAATATAACTTGTCTTGATTTCAGAGGATCACAGGTTCAAATCCTGTGTCCAGAGGAAAAGATGGGTGGAAGAGTGAATAACCGTTGTCTCCCTTAACAGTGCAATTCTATTTTCTGATTGGCTGATGAGGTGGGAATCAACTTTGTATAACTGGCTACTTCCAAAGTAGATCTCAAAAAATTGAATCACCGTTCCATATCAGTGTGTTTATTAATTAATTAATCATGACAACTCTTGTAGCCAAATTAACGGTTAAATGCTCTATTATTTCTATTAAAATTAGACCGTACATACAAAAGCCCAGTTCTGTGGAAATAATGACTTTGACGGAGGCAATTCCATTCCGCTTCGCGCTGCGGAGTTCTTCCCCTCCACCTCGTCATTTTTTCCACGAAACTGGTCACCTCATCTACCATTACCCCTTAGTACTCTTAGTTAACGTTATCCATGGCTGAGGTGCCCTTGAGTCAGCCCACAGCTCACATTGTCACAGGGAGATTGTCCCTGTACCTAATTCACTGTAAGTTACTATGGATAAGAGCTTCAGCTAACTGACATAATAATGTCTGTACTGCCCAGCATCAGCATATGTAACATCCGGCCTTGACCTTCTAAGCCCAGTCATTTATAATACTAAATGTCTTCAGCTGGTGTTAGTATTTGGCTATGTACATTTTGACTTTTATTGACTTCTGCCACCTTACTTTTACTTGTTACATGTCAATTTACTTGTCACTTTAATGTCATGAAGGAAACACACAGACACACACACACACACACACACACACACACACACACACACACACAAACTATTTTTTAAAACGTGGATTTCAGATGGCTTTATATTTGCATTTTATATTTCTCTATAATGGGATGGCATTATAAACATACATATATACAAGTTTGGGGTCATATACTTTTATTTATAAATATTTAAAAAAATATACAAAATGTCATATTTCAGAACCAGGGCCGATTTTGAAAAACCATAGATACAAATACATACAGTATACAGTATTCACAACATAAAATAAAGATATCAGAGATACATTCACAATAAATTCCCTGAGATGGCACTATTGCACTTGTTTTGTACAATATTGTACAGTAATATACATTCATATGTGAGGAGGACTAGTGGTCACACATATCCTCAAAAAAAAGACAATATTGTACACAGAGTCTCTTCAGCAAACAGGTACGGGCAGCACAGAGAGTTCTCAGGTAAGGTTTGTCCCAACAACAGCCAAGTCATTTCTTGTTTATTTGGAAGCGTTAGGTTTCCACCCCTTTCTTCTTGACTTTAATCCATTTTTCGTCCTCCTGTGCTTTCTCCTTTGTACCCAAGTTGGCAATTTGACCGTCTGTGGCACAGAGCGCTTGAGCGTTGATGCCACAGTGCTTCTACTCGTCACCAAGGAAGAGCTTCTCCTGGTGGTGCTGTGAAAGGGGGTCTTGGTTATTTTTTCATGTCCTTCTGTTGTGCTTGTGACTTTCTTGTGGGGTCTGGTGGTGGTGGAGGTTGTTATGGTTTTGGGTTGTGATGGCGTTAACTCCTTCTTTTTCTCTGTGGTAATAAAAGATGTGCATTCGAATGTATTTCGAACAGGTTGTGTTGTGGCTGTTATTGAATTTGTAGTACCACTGTTGTCTCCAGGAGACTTGGTGATTGGCTGTGGTGATGACGACTTCCTTGATTCAACTGAAGACACAGGGGTTGAAGTGAAGGATGTAGGCTCCCTGTGGTGAACAGTTGGCTGGGTGGCAGCACTTGAAGGTGTAGGCACATTATCCCGAGGGGTCGGCTTTAATGTTGTAGAGCCTGGTGGTGTGGTGGGTAATTGGGGGGGTAGGGTGGTTGTCGTTACCGCAGGAGGCTTGGTAGTTAACTTTGGTGTTGGAGGTACTCTGGGTGGGTCAATCCCATCCAGATAATTCATGGCACGCCGAGCCCAAGCTGAATTTGGATTTGAGCATATTGTTACCCCTTTCTCAGTTTTAAATCTGTAATGAGAGAAGACGTTTTTGAAAGTGCAATTTTTAGTCTCAACTTATGCATTTGTAGTTTGTTAAATTCTAGTGGCAATGTTTGTAGAACTTACCTTACGGCATGAATTCGACATAAAGATGCAGGCTGGATGATGTACCCCCTCTGTAAGTTCTTGACCGGTACTGTGGTCGTTGATACTTTCGTACAACATTTCTCCACAACAGGCTCGCTCGCTGTGGATTACATTACTCATTAGGAACAGCAGTTAGCTGCACATGAACACCCCACCTTTCTAAAGTAAACATCCAGCCATGTAGCCTGTGCACTTAACAACTGCAATTACACAATTACACTTATTACCTAAGCTGCCTTGCTGGTGGTGAATTGGATGAGCTGATGGGAGCATGCCCTTTGTTTCCACAGCCCTACGTTTCTACAGTCCTATGTTTCTACAGTCCTGTGCCCACAGTCCTATGTTTCCACAGTCCTACGTTTCTACAGTCCTATGTTTCTACAGTCCTGTTTTCACAGCGCTATGTTTCCACAGCCCTATGTTTCTACAGCCCTATGTTTCCACAGCCCTATGTTTCCACAGCCCTATGTTTTCACAGCCCTATGTTTCCACAGCCCTATGTTTCCACAGTCCTATGTTTCTACAGCCCTATGTTCCCACAGCCCTATGTTCCCACAGCCCTATGTTCCCACAGCCCTATGTTTCCACAGTCCTATGTTTCTACAGTCCTATGTTTCTACAGCCCTATGTTTCCACAGCCCTATGTTTCCACAGTCCTATGTTTCTACAGCCCTATGTTTCCACAGCCCTATGTTTCCACAGCCCTATGTTTCCACAGTCCTATGTTTCTACAGTCCTATGTGCCCAGATTTCTAAGATTTTTCTTAAAATTAGGCCCTGTGTTCCCACAGTCCTATGTTTCCACATTTCCTTTCTCTTAAATTTGTATCAGATTTTATTCCCCTTTCTTCCAGTTTGGCAGCCAGTTACACCCAACCTATTAGCCAGTAGCAATGGACTACAGATGGAATGTAGCTTTTATCTAAATCTGATGCACCCATTTCTTTGTTAATCATTAATATTTAATGTAAGTGCACATTGTCCTTTTAAATAAACAAACTAAACTAAGTAGCACAAAGGCCCCACATTGCGTAGCTGCCAGTCAGCTCAGTCGAATGAAGCACCACAACT
The DNA here is from genome assembly GCA_030347295.1 of Setipinna tenuifilis. Taxonomy (NCBI): domain Eukaryota; kingdom Metazoa; phylum Chordata; class Actinopteri; order Clupeiformes; family Engraulidae; genus Setipinna; species Setipinna tenuifilis. Next base: position 38,688,842 of record CM059265.1, read on the forward strand.
GGAAACAAACTATAGTTTACAGTACATCAACAGAATCTTAAAATTGTGGGAACATATCTTAGAAATGTAGTAATGTGGGAACATAGGTTTGTGAGAACATAGACCTGTGGGAACATAAGTCCTATTTTTATTGTAAAAAGAAAAAAAAAACATCTTAGAAATTTAGTAATGTGGGAACATAGGGCTGTGGGAACATTGGGGAACATCGGGCTGACCCCCAGCTTTGGGTTCTGTGAATGGCTGGGACAAACATGTGGCAGGACCTCTACTCTCTAAAGGTCATCTTTACCATGAACACGTCTGAGCTGTACATGCAGACACAAATCAGCCCCATAATATTCATTTGTAGTTTTGGTACTGTACGTATAAAACACTCATACTTGAATAATGTAAGCCCAGTTGTCACAACTTAAAGAAAATGCATAAATCTAATAATGACTAACAGGCTTATGCGAGTATATGATGCAATATTAGCTGTGAATGATATCACTAATACCGAAGGCAGTTTATTGCACATGGCTCAGCTGGAAACAAATGAACTTTACAGGTAAACACAAATTCACATCAGCGTTACAGATGTGAGATACATGTTTTCCCATAGAGTCTCTTCACTTCTGTCAGCACAAAGTCGACTTGTAAATGTCCACAACTCAAACAAAAGCAAGAAACGGAAACACCTGTATATATTATCTCAGTCCAAAGACAAATAATACATTTACCACTACTGTGAGCAAAGTCTTTGAATAAAAAAAAACAAGTAGAAAAAGATCTATTTTTAGCCTATTGTTTGTTTGGGCAATCAGTCTATAGTACCAGTTACACTTGTGTGTAAAAGCCAGTAGAAAGTGAAAGACTTACATTCGCAGAGAGTGGTAAGGCACACCACGATGCAGCAGAGAGCAGTGACCACATTCACCTCCATCCTGTCCCGTGGTACTCGTCCAACGAGAGACACAAAACCAACTCTGACTGTTTACTGTTATTTGTTAATTGTTTGTAATCTTTCCTATCTGTTCTCTGATTACCTTATGTCTTGCACTTACAAACTCAATCTTCCTCTCCCTCTGTTCTTTTCTAATAATCTATGGCCCTACTCTTCTCTTGTCTTCTCTTGTCTTCTCTTGTCTTGTCTTGTCTTCTCTTCTCTTCTCTTCTCTCTCTCTATCTAACACCAGGCAGTTTGCAGTCGTTCTTTATCAGTCACACACTCTCTCTTTTTCTATTCTGCTCTACCACCTGCTCTCTTTTTCTTCTTTCTCTCTCTCCCACTCTTTCTCTCTCTGTCTCTGTCTCTCTCTCTCTCTCTCTCTGTCTCTCTCTCTCTCTCTCTGGGAGGGGCTTCATGTAGCCCACGGGCAGTGGAAAGCCCATAGCCCCTTGCTCTGTTCTGACACATGGGCGACATCAACCACAGCAGCAGCAGCAGCAGCAGCAGCAGCAGCAGCCTCCACAGCCTCCACCCAATAAAGGAAAGAGTGATGAGTGTGTGAGTGACGGAACGGATGAGTGTGTACCTGCCCACCCACTTCACTGTGTCTGACTAGCGGAGAGAGGCAAAAGACCCCCCCCAACCCCTCAGAGTCTTTCAGTATGTGTAGCCCTTCTTGTATGTCTAATGGAGATACAGGCACAAGACCACCTTCAGAGTTTCTCATTACTGTGTGTGTGGAAAGCTAGCATGTCCAGCGGCGAGAACACAAAGACCCCCCAGAGTCTCTTAGCATATATACTGTAGGCACATGTAGAAACCCCCCCCCCCCCCCCAAAGCTTCTATGTGTGCCTTGCATTTTTAGCATGTTTAGAAGGGAGCTGTCAAAGTCTGCTAAGAGCCTCTCTGTTTGTGTTACATCTACATCTAGTCTAGTCTGGTACAGATAGCCCAAAGGCTCCTAAAGGTCTGGCCATCTGCATAGCAGCATGACTAGCACAACAGAACCCAAAGACTGCCATGAGTTTCTCTGCCTGCGTAGCATTTTAGCGTGTCTAGCGCTACGCAGTCAAAGGCCTTTTAGAGTCTCTCAGCATGTCTAGCATCTTGGCATGTCTAGCAGTGGTGTGTGTGTGTGTCTACACAGGCCTTATTGCACTGCTGCTGAGCTTATATCATATGC
>CM059265.1:38695953-38783453 GCA_030347295.1 Setipinna tenuifilis
GGATTTGGAGTTGACGTCTGATTATCAGCCAGCAATTTCCACATGTGTCATCTGTCAGTCTCACGTCCACCCAAAGGAACATGTGCCACTAGCAACTAGGAGTCAGATGCGCTTCCACCTCGATTAGTGCTCACAGTCCAGGACACAATGTTCAATATTCTGGATTAAGGAGAAAGACCGGAGCACTCCGTTTACAATGTTTTTAATGGTGCAGAAACAACACAACTGACGTTTCGAAGCACTGCGTCTTCTTCAGAGTCAAGAGCGCGCGCTTGAATCCAGAATATTGAACATGTTCCACTGCCATGACACAAAGGTGGGTGGGTGGGTCTTGAATCTTTCTGAAGGGGCTTACTTCATGAGAATGACCGTCTTGCTTAATGTCCTGCTTATTACATGGCTACTTCCCAAAAAAAACAATAATAGAGAGTTAGAAACTTCTAACAATGTCATCTTCTTATTCCTGTGGTTGCCGCTGAGGTTGTTAGCTTAGACAGTAGAAGGCATCAGCACGTAGCTTTGTAGGCAGACTTAGACAAAGCTGGTACACTTGAACTTAAAAAATGACAACATAACAAATATATATTGTCTAACTGAGAATTTTAATGTCAAATCAGTCAAGACATAATCATGAATATAGACTTCCATAGAATGACGTAACAGTCTTATTTAACAAATCAGTCATACTGTGAAGAAAGAAATCAGAAGGTGATAAAGAATGGCAAAAGTATTTATCAGCAATATCTAAAGTCACCCATGGTCATCGTACAAAAAGAGAAAGAAATTAGCTAAATGTATTAATAAAAAAGACAACTGATACATTCATCAGAAGAAAAATAATTATCACTCGCAGCCTTTGTTTGGCTATGAATAACTGCCTTAACTCTTCCACTTTCTCAGGCCCTTGTCCAGGTGTTGATGTGGTGTCTGTGAGCTGTTCCCAGGTTGTGTCTGTATCACTACTTTCTTCCACTGACACAGTCACCTCTTTCTCAGGGGCTTGTCCCAGTGTTGGTGTGGTGTCTGTGTCCTGTTCCCAGTCTGTGTCTTTAGTCTCAGACACGGGAATAGAGGATGTCATCCCAACAGCGTCACTGTTGTACCTCACTGATGTGGGCATGGGTACAGGAAAGGAGATGGGACCTTGTTGCTCTATGGCTGATTTTGGCGGCTTCATGGTTGATGTCTGAAGCGGATCATTGCTGGCTGGCTCTTCAGGATTATCAAGCTGACATTGAAAGTGTTGAGGATATCCCTTTTCTTTAAAGACAGCTATAGTCCAAGGTGAACATGGGTCTACACATATTCTTTTCCGTTTTACAGTCTCAAATCTGTAGGGAGACATGACTTCCTGTGTCAGGTATTTTCTTCATTACATGCATATACTGTAATACTCCAGATACAGTGATATCAATTAAAACTTACATTACAGCATCCACGGGGCAAATTCCACGAGTTTGTATGGTGTAACCTTGTATTTGTGTGCCATGACTTGGGCGTTTTGAAGGAGACAAACAACAGGTGGTTACTGAAATGTAAAGAGATTTGGATTACACATGGCCATTTTTAAAGAAAAAAAAGTAAATACATGTATAGCAGGCACACTGTCCGCTTGTTCCCTCCCTCTGACATTGCACTGCTAGAGAGGGGATGAAGTACTGAGGACATAATGAAAAACTCTTTTAAATATTTCTGGGTACAGATGGTAATCGACATCACCACCAAATACGTTGGCCAATTTCCAAATGTCCCAGAAAAGTTAATGCAAATTTTGCATAAAGTTGCTAACCGTAATAAACAAATAACCAAATACACAACTAAATAATCAACACATAAACAAACCAACAAGTAAATACATAAATAAATAAATGCATAAATAAATAAATGTTGAAGTACAGGACAAGACACTTACCCGCATAGATGGTGGTAAAGCAGAGTGCAGTGCAGACGAGAGCACTGGCCACATTCAGCTCCATCCTGTACTGTGATGCAGCAGAGACACACTGAGCTGGCCCTCTGTCTGTGCTCACTGTTTCATCTTCCTGTAATCTCTGTTTTCTCTGATATGGTTTGCTCTAACCAACTTTCTCTCTCTCTTTGTTTCTTTGTTTCTTTCTCTTTCTCTCACTATTTTTGTCTCTCTCTCTCTCTGTCTTTGTTTCTCTATCTGTCTTTGTTTCTCTCTCTCTCTCTCTCTCTCTGTATTACTATCGTTTTTTCTCTTTCTCTCCCTCTGTGGGAGGGTCACCTATTAGCTCTTCCCCCACTAATGTCATGTCAGATTCCATCAAACCCATCACATTTTCGCTTTCTGATCTTTGCATTGGCCACACACAATCAATGGAGAGGTCAATCAAATAGAGGACTCATCTTTACTTCATAGAATACCAGTGAATACTCATTTGGCCATTCGCTCATTTTCTAAGTTGTGAGCAACTGGACTTCTTTTAGGAGCTGGAAGACAATTCACCTTTCATCCAAAAGGCTTCTTCAGTTCTGGCATGATGGTAGGGAACCAGGAGCTTAAAACTCTGGATCACTGGAGGTGGAGCTGTAAGCCACACCCATCATCAAATGACACAGGGTCACATAGGGAACTGAAGTAGGTTCATTCGCCTTCATGAAAACATTTGCAGCCCTTTGCAGAGAGTGATGCATTCTGGGCTGAAAATGTTGCATGGTGGTTAGAATTTGTGTCAGACTTGCACAAAAGGTGTGAAGATGTCACCAAAATGCAACCATGTCATATGATCTGAAAGCTCACAGGAGCAAGACGTTTGTAGACAAATCTTACAGACCATTGCAGTTGCTTCTGTGGGAATAAAATTTATATCATCTATTAATTATGTATAATCATCAGGATTTAATGAATCAAGTTGTGCTTTGTGTAAGTTGTGTGTTCAAACTGCATAGTTGTACCATGCATAATCTCTGTGCCCTTCATGTTTGGAACATTCTGTGGCCTTGTTGACTGAAGAATTGTAGGTATAGCTGTAGCCTGACTCTCTGGGAGATAAGTGTGTCCCCAGGGACGGAGAAGCCGGACCCAAAGGCGCCTCGTATATGATACTATACATCTAAGGGGGGTCAGGTTGACCCTGGGTCAGGTCACCCTCAAGTGATAGCACAGATGTTCATTAGAATTTGTGGATTCCTGGTAATGTTGGGCGTGAAGCTAGGTAAACACGTCAATTTATTAATATGCCACGTGTAAGGGTGCTGTATGGGGTTCTGAGGGTATAAGAATATTTGCATTCTCTATGTTAGTTACACTACGCCTGTTTGCTACACGACGTGAGTCTCCGGTGCCGTAATAAATCTCTCTGGGATTTCTTGATTGCCAGCTGACTCTGCCTGAGTTTCTTTGATATCCAAACTTTGAACCACACTTCCAGTCTTTGATTTAGATGTTTTTTGGTGTTTTTTTGTCATTTGTAATACAACGCAGATGTATGTTTTTAGTTTTTGTGTGTGTAGTGCCTCTGTCAACGTGTAAGGTTCCATAATAGGTAAGCTATACAGCACACCTGACACAGAACCCCCCCAACCATGCCCACATAGCGCACAGGATGAAGCCTCGATCACCCCTCCCACCCCACACACTCACACAGCATGCAGGATGAGCAGAACTCATTTACACAGTCACCTCTTTCTCAGGGCCTTGTCCCAGTGTTGATGTGGTGTCTGTGAGCTGTTCCCAGGCTATGTCTGTATCACTATTTTCTTCCACTGACAGAGTCACCTCTTTCTCAAGGCCTTGTCCCAGTGTTGATGTGGTGTCTGTGTCCTGTTCACAGGTTGTGTCTGTAGTCTCAGACACAGGAATGGAGGATGTCAGCCCCACAGCGTGACTGTTGTACCTCACTCATGTGGGCATGGGTAAAGGCAACATAAGACGATAAAGAGTAGATGGAAGATAACTTTTGCTCTGTTGCTCAACAACATCACAGAATATCACAGTATTCTGTGGAGGAAGCCTGAACCTGCAGTAGGCTACTTCTGCATGTGGATCATTATGAACAGACATCAGGTTGCTCTGCAGAGAAAGCCCTCTGCAAGATGCACGACAAGCACCTCCTGCTAAAATGCCTGCCGGCAGAGCAACAACGACAGGGCATTCTGCAGACTACCACCTGGTGCAGACCCTGGTGCAGACATGGAATAGCCAATAAAAAAAGCAGAAGTCACACCCAGCTCTACTGTCCACTCAACACTGTATCCTGACACCTGGTGAGACTAAGTGGGGCATCACCATCACCCTCATCTAGAAGCTGCATCAGTGCGGACACTCACCATGGACACAAGGACCGTCGTCATCTGGAGTCATCCATCTCACCTTGTGCAGATTCAGCCTGCATGGATGACCCACTAGCACTGTGAGGACTTTGTCCCAGTGGGCCAAACACGGGTCTGTAAGGTTCTGGATTCAAGGATGACTATTCTAAATAAGAGCAACAGAGGAATGTATGTTATCACATTAAAGGCTGCCTCAGAGGAGCTCCCCTAGGCCATGCTCTTGTGTTTAGGTAGGTGTTACCCACCTACTGTTTTGACACCCAACTCCAATTCACCACTGACCAAATAGCATCAGGTTGAGTATTTAAGGGAAAGTTAGTGAAAACCTCTCTGAGTTGTTGTTCCGCTGTGACACTCCCACATGCTGTGTGTATTTCTCTCAACACTGTATCCTGACACCTGGTGAGACTAAGTGGGGCATCACCATCACCCTCATCTAGAAGCTGCATCAGTGCGGACACTCACCATGGACACAAGGACCGTCGTCATCTGGAGTCATCCATCTCACCTTGTGCAGATTCAGCCTGCATGGATGACCCACTAGCACTGTGAGGACTTTGTCCCAGTGGGCCAAACACGGGTCTGTAAGGTTCTGGATTCAAGGATGACTATTCTAAATAAGAGCAACAGAGGAATGTATGTTATCACATTAAAGGCTGCCTCAGAGGAGCTCCCCTAGGCCATGCTCTTGTGTTTAGGTAGGTGTTACCCACCTACTGTTTTGACACCCAACTCCAATTCACCACTGACCAAATAGCATCAGGTTGAGTATTTAAGGGAAAGTTAGTGAAAACCTCTCTGAGTTGTTGTTCCGCTGTGACACTCCCACATGCTGTGTGTATTTCTCTCTCTCTCTCTCTCTCTCTCTCTCTGTCTCTCTCTCTCTCTCGATTGCTGCTTTGTTTGATGTCCTTTATATCTGATTTATTTGGTCATTACAGTAAATCTGTGTTAACTGTAACTGTTAACTTGGCTTTGGTTAATAAACTGTTCACTCATTTACCATTCAGATATTGATGTTATTGTAGAAATGAGACTACAGTAAATGAAAGAATGAATGGGTAAACGGATAAATAAACAATAAAGTAATAAACTTACCTGAGCAGATCTGTGCAGTGAAGCCGTATATGGCAATGAGCAGGATTGTCAGCATCATGTTCTCTGGTACGCCACACACAGGTGCAAACGGCTATAAGGTAATGAACCTGCTTTATCAGGGAGGGGCTTACTGACAACACAGCCTCATCAGGCCTGCCACTGATGATGTCACGTTAGAATGTAAGAGAATAACAAGCCGATGTGAGGGGGCGGAGCATATGTAACACCCCCTACTTTCTGTAAGTCGCTTTGGATAAAACTGTCTGCTAAGTGGAATGTAACGTAATGTCATTCTGCTGCTGTGACACTATTGCCTGAGTGTTGTAAGTCATTTTGGATACAAGTTTCTGCTAACTGAAATGTTATGTAATGTAATGCAGGTTTATTTTATGCATCTTTTCTTATGTGTTGACATAAGGAAGGTATAGTTTACTGCTGTTTTGTACAGATATGCATACACATTCCTGTGGTTGCCATTGAGGTTGTTAGCTTAGACAGTAGAAGGCATCAGGACATCTAAGCAGCTTTGTAGGCAGACTTACATAAAACCAGTACACTTGAACGTAAAAAATGAAAACGTACTAAATATATATCGTCTAACTGAGAATTTTAATGTTAAATCAGTTGACATAATCATGAATACAGACTTTCTTAGAATGATGCAAGAGTCTTATTTAAAACATCAGTCATACTGTGAAGTAAGAAATCAGAAGAATGGCAAAAGTCTTAACCAGCAATATCTAAATTCACCCATGATCATCATACAAAAAGAGAAAGAAATTAGCTAAATTTATTAATAAAAAAGACAACTGATACATTCATCAAAAGAAAAATAATTATCACTCGCAGCCTTTGTTTGGCTATGAATAACTGTCTTAACTCTTCCGCTGACACAGTCACCTCTTCCTCAGGGCCTTGTCCCAGTGTTGATGTGGTGTCTGTGTCCTGTTCCCAGTCTGTGTCTTTAGTCTCAGACACGGGAATGGAGGATGTCATCCCCACAGCGTCACTGTTGTACCTTACTGATGTGGGCATGGGTACAGGAAAGGAGGTGGGACCTTGTTGCTCTGTGGCTGATTTTGCCAGCTTCATGGTTAATGGCTGAAGTGGATCATTGCTGGCTGGCTTTCCATGATTATCGGGCGGACATCGAAAAGGTGTAGAATAATTTACTCTTTTTAGTAAAGCTATAGTCCAAGGTGAACATGGGTCTACACATATTTTTTCCCTATTTTTAAGCTCAAATCTGTAGGGAGACATGAGTTCCTGTGTCAGGTATTTTCTTCATTACATGCATGTACTGTAATAGTCCAGATACAGTGATATGAATTAAAACTTACATTACAGCATCAAAAGGGCAATATTGATGGGTTATGGTGTAACCCTGTATCGCTCTGATGGGAATTCTGTGATGTTTTAAAAAAACGTCACAACAGTGGGGTCCTGAAATGTAAAGAGGTTTTGGATTACATTTTGGGCCATTTTAAAGAAAAAAAATGGGGGGTGAAGTACTGAGGACAGTGATGCAATGACATGTATTTCATTGAGCAACCATTGTGGCATTTAAGGACTCACATGGCAAATATCCTTGTAGGCTCAATCAGTTTGGTCCCAATCTGTCCACCAGTCTGGTATGTTACTACCCTACTATGTCTGCTACGCTAGCTGTGGGTTCAGTTTAATAATGTGTATGTTCCTGTATATCTGCAGTTGTCTGCTGTATCTGCCTGCTATGTATCACTATTCACCTGCTTGGGAAAGGTTATCCTTAGAAGTTTGGTGTTACTCCAAGTTTGGGCTGCTGTGTTAAGAGTGACTCACATTCCAAGTGGTTGCGTACACAGATGTGGGAATACACTCTGCTAGCCTGTCCCTCTCTGGTAAAAACCTGCTTTTGCTCAGTAGTTATTGATTCATATTTGTAATAGTACTATTAATCTTGTACTGTGAATTGTAGCCAGGCTACAGGAATTGACCCTACGCCAATTTGTCATGCCTCTAATTTCACTAATTCTTTTATTTTTCTACAGATACAAATAATAGTTCTGTCTATACCCTTTCAATTGTACAACAGCACACGCACACACATGCACGCACACACACAAACACACACACACACACACGCAGTCTACACAGATTCTATCTCAACCTCAATTGTTGAGTTTAATCAAACAGACTTAAGTTCATTCTGAACCTAATTAACTAAACATATCCAAATACATTTCATGTTCAGACAATAAATAAATGCATAAATAAAGGAATGCATGAATAAATGCAGAGAGCTCGGGTCTAATACACTAAACGTGCTTGCTTACTCGTGTTTCATCAGCTGTTTGTGGACAGCCATTGAAATTTCTGCATGATTAAAATGTGAAATTATGATGTTGATTCTCGACTGTGTCAAAGTGATGTCTGGCCACTGGGTGCACAGGAAGAGCAAGAACAAGCTTCATACAAAATGCAAAACTTACCCTTTATCCTTTTAAGCATTACCTTTACCTTTTTAATTTTTTTAAAATACTTTTTTTATTTTATATTTTATGCTTGTATAGATTGTTCTTTGCTTTTATTAAATATGTCTTTTGTTGACCTCATACTTATTTACACTTTTTTATCTTTTACATATTTTTTACATTTTTTACTTTTGCATATTGTTCAGTGTGCTTTTTTTTGTTAGTCACATTGAACTGCCTTTGTGTATGAAACGCACTATGTAAATATTTAAATTTGCTTGCCTTACCAAGACTTGCGCAGGATACCAGGGCAGGCCACACTGTGAGCCAGCAAAGAGCAGTCACAGAGAGCAAGCTCACCCTCATCCTCGTCCTTACCAGCTGGGGCAATATACCAAGACCTAAAAAAACACAACTACAATCAATTCACTGTAAAAAATGTGTGTGTGTGTGTGTGTGTGTGTGTGTGAGAGAGAGAGAGAGAGAGCGTGTGTATGTAAAAACGTGGCATGATAATCCATTTGGATTATCCTATATATCCCTAATATTCCTAAACACCAACAGTGTAAGTAACATACAGATATCAATAAAAATCAAAAGACCAAAACTCACCTTTGGTATTCGGAGAAGAGCTGTCTGCAGGTGCTCTTGTTTCTGTTAGAATGTCTCAGACAGGAGCTGGGTCTCGTGATAAACCCCTACTGCTTTTTCCGTTACAGTTACTAATAACACAGATAACATCATAACTAGTGAATATTACAGGAAAAGGAAGCAGTGTCTTGCGCAAGGACACGTCGACCATGTCAGGCAGAGATGCAATCAAACCAGCGATCCTCCTATTGCTGGGTGACTCCTCTGTTTCCTGGGCCACTCAAGAAGATGAAGAAAATGATGATGATGATGACGATGATGATGATGATGATGGTGATGATGATGCCGATGATGAAGATGATGATGATGATGATGATGATGATGATGATGATGATGATGATGATGGTGATGCTAACAAAGCTCTTTCAGACAAAACTGTTATCGGTTGTGGTTCCTCAATGGTGGAAAATGTTACCGCTATTGGACTTAATGTTTTTCTTTAGAGAACACCTTTACCCACTCTACCCACACCTTTACCCACTCTAACAGCCTAAAGTTAAATATCTACTCACATGCATTCCTTATTTGTTCTTTTTGGCCTTGCCCTTTTTAAACAACATTTAGTTTTCAGAACTTGATCTTAGAACGATTTCTGCATTGTATCTTTATTAGCTTTGTTTCGTACTTCTAAGTTACTTTAAATGAAAGCATCAGCTGAAGGCAACATAAGAGGATAAAGAGTTGGGCCAGTAGATGGAAGATAACTTTTGCTCTGTTGCTCAACAACAACATCACAGAATATCAGAGTAGTTGAGGAAGCCTGAACCTGCAGTAGGCTACTTCTGCATGTGGATCATAGTGAACAGACATCAGGTTGATCTGCAGAGAAAGCCCTCTACAAGATGCACGGCAAGCACTGCTCCATTGACCAACACGCCATGCTTTCTTCCTTCAGTGGGCAGGTAATCTTTTTTAATTACCTTACAAAAGTGCACATTAATGTACATCACAAATCACGCACAGGATTAGTCAGATGGTAGTCATGTGCCTGTACTTTGACTAACACTGAGATCGGGAACAATGTTGTCATACATGGACTTGTGTAGATAAAGCTGTTGACCAGTGTGTTGGTCAGGGGATCTGAGATGGAGAGCGCATGGTGTGAGAAGTCAAATGTCATTATACCAGAAAGGTCTATATAAGGCCTTTATTTGGTCACATACTGTTTACACTGCAAAATAGGTAAGATAAGATGGCAAAAAGGTATAATAAAAAATCTAAAAGTTATGCTGCATTTTGGTAATCTACTAGAAATCTACTCATCTTAGAATTATCACATGATGTACTTTGTTTTAACCTTGAGCCCGATGTTTGTTAAAGAATATAGGTATGGGTGTCACAATACAAAACTCTCTTAACTCCAAGGAGGCTGCACTGCTTACTTTTTGCACTTACAATGGCAACCCCAAAGAATGAATCTAGGTCTTGAAAAGTACATAAATAAATACATAAACCAATCTAAATTATCATCATCAAATAAATTGATTAAATGTGAAGATAATTGTTAAATAAATTAGTAAGACAGTGATTATTAGACACATTTTACTTTGCCTTATTATGTCTGTGGGTGTTTTACACCATAAAAAGTTAATCTAGCACTCAGCAAGTAATAAATACATAAACCAGTCCAAATAATGACTAGTAATAGCAATCAATTGTAAAGATAATTGTTAGAAAAATTGATAAGACCATGATTATTAGACGCATTCTTGATTGCCTTAATTCTGCATAAGCAGTGTCACCTCCTTCCTCTACTGATGCTGATACATCTTCACCCAGGCCTACTTCCTGTGTGGGAACAGTGTCTGGATACGGTTTTTCTGTTAAGTAGTCCTCTTCTGGAAATGCAGTCGAAAGTTTTGGCGTTGTAGTAAGTAGTCCCCTATTCGGGTGGCTCTTGGTTGCACGTGCAGAGGCCTTCTTGCGCTCTGCACTTGTGGTTGTGGGTTTCGCCTGAAGTGTGACCAGGGCTGTTGGGGTTGATGGCTGTGGTGTTGCCTTCTCCTCACTGAGTGGTTCAGTCATTGGGCTTAATGCAAGGCCTACTGCCCCAAGATTGCAAGATGTGGCTGCCCAGGTCTGAACAGTTGTCGCAGGACGTGAAGGTGTAGTCATGCTATCAGGAGACTGGGTGGTCAGCTTTAATGTTGTAGAGCCTGGTGGTGTGGTGGATAACTGGGGGGGCGGGATGGTTGTCGTTACCGCAGGAGGCTTGGCAGGAGGTGATGGAGGTACTCTGGGTTGGTCAATCCCATCCAGATATGTCATGGCACGCTGAGCCCAAGGTGAATTTGGATTTGAGCATATTGTTTTCCCTCTCACAGTTTTAAATCTGTAATGAGAGAAGACGTTTCGGAAAGTGCAATTTTCAGTCTTAACTTCTGCATTAGTAGTCTGTTAAATTGTAGTGGCAATGTTTGTAGAACTTACCTTACAGCATCAATTTCACAAAAAGATGCATGTTGGATGGTATACCCCCTCTGTAAGTTCTGGAGCGGTACTGTGGTCGTCGATAGTTTCGTACAACATTTCCCCACAACAGTCTCGCTCGCTGTGGATTACATTACTCATTAGGAACAGCAGTTAGCTGCATATGAACACCCCACCTTTCTAAAGTAAATATCCAGCCATGTTTTCCTTAAGAAAATATCCTGCACACTGACCATTTTAAAAGCAATTTATTTAGAAAGTACCACATTTCGGTCTTAGACCTTCACAAGGTAAAGCCATGTATTCCTTGCCATGTAACCTGTGCAAGGTCTGTATCAGGTGTTTGCAGGGGATGGGGTGCTGATGGGGGTGGGATGGGACTCCAAAAACATCTAGTGGTAGTAGGGCTGCACTATGTGTGTGTCTGTGTCAAGTGTGCTGTGTGTGCATTGTGGGGGGGGGGGGCTTGATGACATCTAGTGGTTGGGAGGCTGTGTGTGTGTGTGGGGGAGCGGAGACACTGGTAAGGTAAAGTGTGGTGCCACAGAGAGCAGTGACAATGTTCAACTCCTGTGACACAGCCAATAAGAGAACCCTAACGTGGCTCTGGCTGTCTGTTTGCTCATTTTTTTTCTCTTTGTAGCCTCTCAGTATTTCCTAACTTCTGTGTCACACTAAAAATAAACATGTGGTTTTTCACGCTCGATTTACGCTCTTCAGTGGACCTTTTTTAGAAGTTAAATATACTTTTTTGCACAAGGATATGGTACTTGAACTATTATCATTTTGGGCCAATTATCAGTTAAAACTGGAAATCAGTGCTAGATGGATTAGCCATGACTTATGTGTGCGGCTTGAGTTTAATAAAAACACAGTTTTGACCAGAGCATGATGATTTCACTTTGACTGTTTACCCACCTGTTCTAGCCTTCTCTACACGCACCCCCTCCCCCTCCCCGCCTTCTTGTCTCTAACAAACTCAAACAGAAATGCATATGCTCTTTCCTGCTTTCTTTATGCTCTATACTGACCTAGTTTTAACAGATGAAAGTAGCACAGAGCACAGCTGCCTGTTAATATTAACACAAGACTAGAGTCATTATTCATGCATGGATAGTTACTGGTCACACATGTACTAACTTCTTCTACTCACTAAAACAAAGCATGAGAAGTATTTATCATGCTTATCATGTTGTTTACAACCAGAGCAAGGCTTGCAAACAGTTTCTCCATATGCAATTATACGTACACAAGACTACAGTGAATGACGCAGATGTATGGGTGGTGGATGTGCACATTGGGAAGCCACACAGAGCAGTGACCTTTCACCTCTGTCCTGTCCTGTGATGTGTGTCAGAATAATAATAATAATAATAATAATAATAATAATAACCTTTACTTGTATAGCACAGTTCATACATACAAAATGCAGCTCAAAGTGCAAAAACGTTGCAAGCCTTTGACTCACTAACTTATCCCTCCTACGTCTCATCATTGCTCTTAGCTGTCAGTAGCTAAAATTACAATGATGTGGTACCCCTCACAGCTTTGATGCAAAACACGTTGCAATGCCTCATCTATGTAACTTCCCTCGTTTGATAGTCTTGTGGATGTATGCCATACAGGTCCTCTCTGCTGTGGAAGTTAGCAGTGTATAGTTTGTCCCTACATTGGCCCAGAGTCCAGTCCTGTGTATGTGAGACACTGCCTATCTGGCTGACTGCGAAAACAATGATATTTCAGTCCATACACATGCTGGCTGCTCGGACCTTGAATCAACTGTGCCAGGACTGGTAATGTTTACATTTCTGTGTTGTTAGCTCCTGGAAAAATGTTTTGTTGAACATCAATTGACCAGTTGTAGTAACTGAGTAATTGATTCCGATTGTCCCAGCCTTCCAACACTGGGACAAAATACTCAATTTGTATTGCGTAACATCTTGGTAACAACATCTGCCTTATCTGTCTGTGCGTCTTGTCAAAAGTCATATCTCATTAACGCTTTGATGTATCATAACCAAGCTTTGTACGTGGACTCAGGACCCTGTTCTGACAACTGTGAACCATTTATTTCAAACACTCTAAACACTGGTCAAAAGCCATATCTAAGCAATGCTTTGATATATCGTAACCAAACTCGATATACGGACTCAGGACCATGCTCTGGCCACACACAACCATTTCCTTCAAGGAGTTAAGACTATGTACTTAGCCTAGCATTTCTTACTAGGTAGCAGCTCTATCTAGTTAGGACAGCTATATTTGCCAACAACTAGTAATGTTACTGGCCTAATTTGGTAAAGCTTTGTGAAGCAAACGTCAAAACATCAACAACATGACAACTGAAATGTAGATACAGAGATAGAACACAAAGTGACTTCTTTTTACCCAGCTAAGGAGGTTATGTTTTCGCCGGCGTTGGTTTGTTTGTCCGTCTGTCTGTTTGTTTATTATTCGCATAACTCAAAAAGTTATGGACAGATTTAAATGAAATTTTCAGAATAGGTCAGAAGTGGGCTAACTCAGAACTGATTTGTTTTTGCTGGTGATCCAGCAAAAAATAATACATAAACAATAAAGAAATAAACTTACCTGAGCAGATCTGTGCAGTGAAGCCGTATACAGCAATGAGCAGGCTTGTGAGCATCATGTTCTCTGGTAGACCACACACAGGTGCCCACGGCTATAAAGTAATGAACCCGTTTTATCAGGGAGGGGCTTACTGACAGGCAGACAGACACACCATACACTCAACACTACTGTGATTACATATGCAATGTGTATATAGGGACAGAAGTGAACTAAACCTTAAGGTCATTACCAGGGTAACCTCTCAGAAACAGACAGGTGGATTGTTAGGTTTAGAACACCAACATTAATCAAAGACAACCTGCACAAAAGAAGACACAGAGAACTTTAGTTTGGTTTTTCTTGCAAGGAGAGTGACCGGAGACTGCTCAGTTACAATCATCCAAACTCACTCTGAAACAGTCTCCGTTCTTCATGCCTTTTATTTAGGGACGCCCTGGTTACATGAAGTCTCAACTGCTAAGGGAAAGGGTTCGACTAAATAATCCAGTTGAGACCGGTTTTCTCAGTTCTCTTTGCTACAGCATGTTTGTTTCAGTGTATGACTTATCTTGTGCTGGTATGCTATGTTCTAGCACTGGTTACAACTGTTGCATATCCAGGCAGCAAGTTCTGGGTGCGATCAAGTCTGTAGGCTGTTGACGAGGCCAAAATGGTTACTGAAAAGAACATCCTGTTCTCTCCCATCTCACACACATATTCTCATATTAACATAATACATGGGTTCACAATCTAAAGTAAAACGAAATGTAAAAGCATAAGCAAAGTAGAATAAAATGTAAAAGCATAAGCAAAGTAGAATAACATTCATACAATTATTCCAACATGGATGAAGAGATCAGACTGGCAGGTGGCTGAGTGGGTATGGCAGACGAAAGATTCTGAAGAGCTGAGACAGTCTCGCTCTCTGCCCCAATGCTTGAATGCCTGAAGTCTAACCTCCGCCTGAAGACTGCTACTATTTTTACCACATGTGGTTACAGCATGCTTTTTCTCTTCAGTGTTCAGAGGTGTGAGTCATGCACCTATGCACGCACACAAGCAGATAAGTACACCGCATCATTTTCAGCATGACAGGATGAAGGAGAAGGTTGTTGATTACTTGCTTATTTAAAAATGGAGACCGCAAACTTATCAGGACATGATGACAGGCGTCATTATGCTTACAGTTGTCTTGGTGACCATACTGCCAGCTTCATGTTGTCTGGAGTGTCATGGACTCATCTTCCACTCACTGCTAACACTTACATCCACTTTGTCAAACCGATGTAGAAAGGGCCATGTTGATAGTTTTAGCTTTAATTTTAGTCTTTCATTCAAACAATTAAACAAACTAACAAACACTGTATAAAACAGATTTTAATATCACCATAGATAAACAGATTTTAATATCACCATAGATAACCATAGAAACAGTCTGTTAGATAAGGTGCCATTTCAGTAAAAAAAAAAAGCCACAGTGCGGAAATATGACTACAGACATTCAGCAGTGAAATCAGTTTGTGATTAAAGGTTACCAGTGTGAAATCAGTTTGTGATTAAAGGTTACCAGTGTGAAATCAGTTTGTTATTAAAGGTTACCAGTATGAAATCAGTTTGTGATTAAAGCTTGAGTTCCCCGAACGTGTTGGCTTGTTCGTGTCATGTGAGGTGACTTCGTTGCCAGATCGAGACTTGTGCGTTTTCTTGAGATAGGCCACAGCTTTTTTGGTCCAGGGCAATGAAGGGTCTGAGCAAATCGTGGCTCCTTTGACTGTTGTGAAGCTATTAAAAAACATAAAAACACACTGTTAATCATTACATTATAAGTTATCATAATAGAACATATCTTATGTATTTTAAATATATATTTTTATTGACTAATTGTCATTTAATAGTTTATACTAATTAAATACTGTGAAAGCTCTGTATTGCAATCAGAGTAAGAGCTCATACTAACAAGTTGGACATAAAACATCTCACATATCTAGTTTTGTTTGTTTTTCTGCATTTGATCATGATCATACTGTGAATGATCTGCAGACAGCCACAAACCCAACCCCGCTGCACAAACATGTTATTTTTTGTGAGCGTAAAACCACCGTGGCGAGCCCTCACCTCACCGCTCTCAGCCCGCCACACATGGCCCTGTTCTGGACACGGAAGGACTGCAGCAGGGTCACCTGCACCCGCGTGCGGCTCGTCTTCAGACAGCAGGAGATGATGGGGCCGCTTGCTGGTAATGCACACAGGAGAGACGCATTTCACCACGGGGTCACAAGTAACATGAGCATATTATGTTACTTTACATTACAGTACACAGTACACAGTACAGTACGCTAACAGAGATGGAAAGGAACGCAGAGTAAGCAACATAGAGGAGAGATGTATGCCATTCAGGATGATGGCGTTGTACTGGATGTAACTACAAAACCAGCTAGTTTAGTACATTAAATGGAACAGCAGAAAACAGAACAACACAGATGCAGCCTTAGTCTCTGACCTCTCTCTCTCTATCTATCTCTCTCTCTCTGACACACACATATGCATCCTCAGACAGAGTGAAAGAAAGAAAGAAAGAAAGAAAGAGAGAGAGAGAAAGAGAGAGAGAGAGAGAAAGAAAGAGAGAGAGAGAGAGGGAGAGAGAGAGAGAAAGTACACGCTTGCTTGGGTACACACTTTTTTAGCCAAGAGAAAGAGAGAGAAAGACAGAGAGAGAGAAAGAGAAAGAGAGATGGACAGAAATAGAAAAGGCGAAACACACACCTTCTCCCGTTGTGGCATAGCATAGCAGCACAACAGAGCAGGACAGGAGACCAGAGAGCCACTTCATTGTTTCGGCCGCTGTGCTCGTCAGAGGTGTGAAACCTCAAACACACTCACACCCTTTTAAGCCATGTGGAGACGCATCACCTGGAACAAAAAAAAAAGCTACCCCTCTGTCTCTTCTACCCTCCCTCTCTCTCTCTCTCTCTCTCTCTCTCTCTCTCTCGAACCCACACAGATGGACGCTCACACACGTGCACACACCCGCACGCACGCACACACACACACATACATACTCTCTCTCTCTCTCTCTCACCCTCTGTCTCTTCCACCTCCCTCCCTCTCTCTCTCTGTCTCTCTTTCGAACCCACACAGATGGACGCTCACACACGTGCACACACACGCGCGCACACACACACACATACATACATACTCTCTCTCTCTCTCTCTCTCTCGCCCTCTGTCTCTTCCACCCTCCCTCCCTCTCTCTCTCTCTCTCTCTGTCGCTCTCAAACCCACACAGATGGACGCTCACATGCGCACACATACACATACATACTCTCTCTCTTTCTCTCTCTCTCTCTCTCGCCCTGTGTCTCTTCCACCCTCCCTCCCTCCCTCTCTCTCTCTGTCGCTCTCAAACCCACACAGATGGACACTCACACGCTCTCTCTCTCTCACGTGCGTGCTCTCTGTCTCTTCCACCCTCCCTCCCTCTTTCTCTCTCTCTTTCTCTCTCTCTCTCTCTCTCACCACCACGGAGTCATCCAGGCAGACCACAGGCACGACCTGTGGAACTTTCACCCCTCTGAGTCGTGTGTGCGTGCAGGGGAGGAGGTGTTCCTGTGCTGTGGTGGGGAATGGGGTAAAGACAGAGAGGCTGCTCTACGTGCAGGATGAGTGTACGCTCGCTCAAAAAAGCGCACTCACACAAACAAACTGTCAAATGGTCCAGACTCAAATGCCCATAGAATCAAGTCAAAGTCACAGTCAAAGTCAGTTTTATTGTCAAAAACCATATGTACAGGTTGCATACACAGAATTTGAAATTGCAAACAGAATTTGAAATTGCTGGGAATGACAACAGTGTCTTGCAAAAGTAGTCAGAAGAACAGGGTTACCTTATAACACTTTAAAGCGACTACCAATGGGTCCACATTTGCTAATTTGTAATGTTCAAAGTCAAAGTCAAAGTCAGCTTTATTGTCAAAAACCATATGTACAGGTTGCACACACAGAATCTGAAATTGCAGTGCTCCCTAGGCCCATAGTGGACATTAAACATCTTATGAACAAGACAATAACACATAAGACATGATGACAAAATATAACAATAAAAACATAGCAAAAGGTTAATGTTAATAATGTGTTGTAATAATATGTTAATAATGTTAGTACTGTGAAACTGTAATAATAAGACCAGACTTGGATGTGCTAATCTTCGAACCATGTTAATATTTGCTAACTTACCTGCTAACTTAACTTTTCTGCTACCAGTTTTTTTTAACTACAATTATAAAGGAACCCTAAGCAGAAACATTTGCACACAGAGACTGACTGTAATGTTTTACAGTGATTGTGATTGTGGCTATAAAAACAGACTGAAATACCAGTAAACGGTAAATACCTAATCATGTTACAGTATCATATATGTGTGTGTGTGTGTGTGTGTGTGTGCAAGCATTGTCAGAGAACTTTCTAGAGTTCGATCGAACCCTAGGGGTTCAGTGAGTCGGTCTCAGGGGTTCGGTGGAGCCTCTGGAATTTTTTATACCATTTATTACAACATATGTTTGTGAGCAATCGTTTTCGAGGATGCTGGACATAAAAACTAAGAAAAGGAACAGACTTTGCTGTGAAAATGATATGAGACTGGCACTTGCAAAGGTGAAGCCACGCATATCTTAACTGGTCTCTCAAAGGCAACAGCAGAAGTCACACTGAGGTAAGTTGTTGTGAGTTCATGCACTGTGTTGGTTTTCTTATTTGAACAAGGTGATGTTAATGCACGGTTCATTTTGTGCACCAGTAAAAAAAATCATATTTTATTTTTTTACTGAAGAAGAGTTCGGTGAATGAGTATATGAAACTGGTGGGGTTCGGTACCTCCAACAAGGTTAAGAACCACTGTTCTAGAGTATGTTTGCCTGTCTGTGTATGTGCATGTATGTATACGTGTGAGTGCATGTGTAAGTCCATGTGTGTGCATGTGTGTCGGTGTATGTTTGTGTGTGTGTGTATGTGTGTCTATGGAAAGGGAGAATGGACCTGGATGTTTTAGGCACCCCCTTCAGGTGCAGTTTATTAACTAATAGCCCCCCCCACCCCCTTCCCAGCTTTGCCTGCAGGCCATGCAATGCTGCTGCATGGCCAGAAGGAGGCGCAGTGGGTCCTTATACTAATACAGCATGGTCATAGTCTTGTGAGTATTTCATTTCAAGTGTAACTGTAACGTCAAGGTACAACAGTAGTCATAACCTTTGGCATTCATCTCTCCTGTGTTTAAGTATGTATCATCTCCACATCTTCAGCTACATGGCAGACAAAAACACTGTTTTAAAGTTAGGGAGAGAAAGAGGGAGAGATATGGAGAAAGACACTTCTAAAGAGAGAGACAGAAGGGGAGAAACTGTGAGATAAACAGAAATGTGTAAAACTCTGACATTTGTCGTAGAGGAAGGAACAAAAAGAGATGAGAGTCAGATAGAGAGAAAGAAAGATGGTGAGAGAGAAAGAACGAGAGAGAAAGAACGAGAGAGAGAGAGGTCAAGTAAAATGTCAGGACAGCTGAGGAGACCACAAAATGGCCGCAAGTTACAGGCACCTGTTGATGTCAGCAAGATTAGCTGCTTGTTCACACATGCTTATGCAACATCCACCCAGGCCCCTGTTCCTACTATTAGATGTCCTTTCTGCGTACAGCCTCTCGCTAAGCGTAACCACAGGAAGCAGAAGTAGCACTGTGCGCTGCAAACACAGGGTGTGACTGAGCACTGCAACCCAGGGGGGCTCAGCCCAGGCACACCACTGCTGCTATGTGCTCTCTTGCTTTGCTCGACCGGAAGAAAGGTTAAGATGATGTAGCCTACATATGTATTTAAGAACACTGAAATGAGGTCAAAGCTATGAAGGATTTTTCTGTCTATTATGATTTACTGATATGTTAATGGCAGCTTTTGTATATTTGTGGAGAGTGGGTGCGCACATCCAAGTAGTTTGTCGGCAGGTGCAAGACAAAAGTGTCAGACAGTATAAAGATGTGGGTCTGCACACTGCCTCGTTTGCTCCGTGCAAACGAGGCAGTGTGCAGACCCACATCTTTACAGCTTTTGTATATTTCTCATACAGAAAATGTAGAACACTTACAGTATATGTTTCAGGTTATGTAACGTTTTACATTGTAGAATATATATATATATATATATATATATATATATATATATATATATATATATATATATATATATATATAACCTTTCCTTGTATAGCACAGTTCATACATACAAGATGCAGCTCAAAGTGCTTTACAGTTTATATATTGTTACAGTATATATATTGTCTTATATACTTTACCTGTATGTTTCAGATTAATATACAAAATGTACAATTAATCTGTATGTCTTACGTGCAGGTCAACTGAGGAGGCCTCTCGGCTGTAAGGAAGGAAAGGCACTGCAAAAAGAGAAGGACATGTGGCCTCACAGTGATGAGGGTTGGGCAGTACATCTATTCTGAAGCTTTTTAGGAGCTGGAGAAACAGGTGTGTGTTTCAGTCAGACAGGTGTGTGAACTGCACATCTCAAATCTCTAATATCTCTCTTCCACCAGGACCGCTCTGGTGCCGGTGCCAGTGCTAATGTTGAGCTAGTTCTGATCCAGCACTGGCACCAGCACACATTTCAACAGGTTTCAGAACCGAGCACTGTGACACTGTGGTTCCGACTTTCGCACCAGCAACTTCTGGGAGCCGTCCCAGTTCCAGCTTTTTGGCCCCAGCACCTGTCACTTTTCAGTCAAAACAAGCAGAAGCAGTTCCAGATCGGGCACCGGCTCTGAAAACAAGGTGTAAGTGCTACCCTTCTGGAGCACAGTGCCACCCTGAGGCGGCAGAGGGAAGTGCATGTAAGTGCAACCTATCCTCTACATTGCACACAGGGGCGTCAAACTCTGGTCCACAGGCCAAATTTGACCCACAGAGTAATAATATTTGGCCTGTGAGACAAGAGAGACAATACCAAATGACTACTAGAGCTGGCCCGCCGGTATTTTACAGCGCATGTATCGGTTAATAGCATGGCCATGCTCTGGGGCAGACGCCTTGCAAGTGGAGTGCAGTATAACATGATCAAAGTCAAAAGTCAAAGTGAAAGTCAGCTTTATTGTCAAAAACCATATGTACAGGTTGCACACACAGAATTTGAAATTGCAGCGCTCCCTAGGCCCACAGTGGACATTTAAACATCTTATAAACAAGACCATAAGATGTGATGACAAAACATAACAATATAAACATAGCAAAAAGTACAATAGGTTTGTAATATAATACAAATACGTAGAGCACACAATGTGTAGTGTGATACAGCTTAAATGATCTTTCTTTATGCATATTTTTTTTGTTACTCCAAGGCATGGGCTTGAATGGTTGCACTTTCATTGAAGGACATTATTATTAGTTAATTGGTTGTTAATTGTTGTTATTTTATTTTTAAGTGTATTATTAGCCCCTGGTTGCTGCTGAAATCTAAATTAGAAAGCTGCAAATAAAAAAGAGCCATACCAGGGGCGATTTTAGCATCTGGACTTTAGGGGTGCCCGGCCCCCAGTGCTTATCACACAACACTATTATTATATATAATATATTATTCATTTTGCACTGAGCCAGGGGGTGCCGAGCAGTTTCGCGGGGGTGCCTTGGCACCCCTAAAAATGGTCTAGATTCGCCCCTGAGCCATACAATGTTGATTTCAATTTAAGAAATGAATGCCAGTGACGTTGTATAGTATAGTATTAAGCTTTAATTGTTTTATATTCAGTGTTTCCAAAAAACTTGTTCGGGTCCATATGTTATGGTTCATTATTATATCTCGAGGAAGTTTTTTTTTTTTCCTTTTAAAAACTATCAAAGTTGGCCCATGACTTTGTCCAAGTTTTACATTTTGGCCCACTGTGTATTTGAGTGTCACACCCCTGCTTTACAAGATGATGCTCAACCCCAGTTTCACCCCTCACTGTCAGTCTCCGGCACTCATTGTTGCTGGTCCCCTCCCTAGCATGTGTCTCAGTACCACAGCCAACCCCCACCTCAGACACGCATCCACCTGGTGGTGGTGGAGTAGGTTGCAATTCTCACAGATTGATTTCTTTTTCAGGCAAATGTTTACTATCACAAATAATAAGTATGTTTAAAAAATAGTGTCCTTTACATGACCTACAAAGCAGTGGTTGAATGGTATATGTTAAGAGGTTGGAACATAATTATGATGATTAAGCACAGAGGTTGATAATAATAATAACAATACTACTACTACTACTACTACTACTAATAATAATAATAATAATAATAATAATAATAATAATAATAATAATAATAATAATACTAAAGCTTATTTATAATGTGAGTACAAAGATTAAGTAGTTGTAAGTGCGTAAAAATTGTAAAAAAAGAAAACAAGACCAGTAAGACCAGTAACCCAATGCCATAATGGAGATGAGCTCAGCCCAGAGACCACTAGGAGCATGGGGGCAAGAAACCTCTCCCCGTCAATAATAGCGATAAAAATAATTTTATTTTGGGACTCTTCCTCTTTCTGTAACTCTTTAGCCAGTGACATTCATACTGTACAGTGTAAAGGCTAAGCCAAGGCTAACTCTGTTAGTCAGTGTGACAGAGGTGATTTGTCTACCTCTCCTCCCTTACATGTTAGTTGGTCATGAAGTGCTAAAAGTTGGGCTGTGCTTCTGAACTGCCACATGCCTCACTCTCCCTACACCTAACACACAGACAGACAGACAGACAGACACACACACACACACACCAGTAGCAGTTCTACAATGTTTTACTCCCCGGGTGAGACCACGTCTGAGCACCACCCCCCACACAAAATGCAAGCACTTAAATTTAAGGTCAACAACACCACAACAAAAATATAAGCAAAATAAAGACAAATTACCAGATACATTTTAATGATTGACTTTAATGAACACAACAAGGAAGGCCAATATGCAGCCATTTTGTATTATTTGTAC
This sequence comes from Setipinna tenuifilis, assembly GCA_030347295.1. Taxonomy (NCBI): domain Eukaryota; kingdom Metazoa; phylum Chordata; class Actinopteri; order Clupeiformes; family Engraulidae; genus Setipinna; species Setipinna tenuifilis. The sequence continues at coordinate 38,718,462 of CM059265.1, forward strand.
ATAAACAACAAAAACATTTTTTTGGTTTACCTACATTAAATGGAAAACACTTTAATTGCACCCAGTGTTCATAAAATGCTATAAGCACATTCATAAATGTTGGGTTATAAAGCATTCATAAAGCTTTATAATATATATGAAGAGTTTGGTTGCAAAACACTATAAATGCATTTTGATTCAGTGTTTTTTTAGCAGGAAAGTGGTATGATCACTCATCATATCATTATGAGTTTTGTGTCTCATCATTTTGACATTTTTATTTCATAATTATGACTTTGTATCTCAGAATTTTTACTTAACATGAATTTTTTTTATTATACTGGTGGAAATAGGTTTCCATATCTTCTTGGTAGTCTTCCAACTATGATTCTTTTTTGACGGCGTATGTTTCTTACCCACAGCAGAAACCACCACAGGCTTATTGATGCCATCAAAATGATTCATGTTCTGACTAACTCACTAACTTTTCAGTTTTTACTAACTACATTGACAACGCTTTATGATGCCAGCTACATACAGGGTGCCGCCATTAACTTTTACACAATGTGGATTGATTCGCTGTGATTGGTTGAGTGGATTTGTGACGTTCTGAAGAAAAGGTGAGCCGGCCTTTATCACTGTTTGGAAAAAATGGGAGAAAGTAGGGCAATATAACATGACTTATATCGCGTCTTGTGAAAAATCAATATGGGCTTAATAATAGTGACTGCAATACAGGTTATATTTTGCGTTTTGTAACCAAACTCTGTATATACTGTATATGAGTGTGTAAGTGGGGTCAGAGAGATGGAATGCTAAGTAGGACCTTGATTAACTAAAGGTCTGATATTTAACATGGTCAGCTTAGTCTGTAAGGCCATCTGCTAATTCTTTGAGAAGGCTGGCTTCTCACAGATGGACCAATTATTACTGTCACACGTATAGTAATACCAGGTTTTGTTAGTGGTGTCAGATTGATGGATGGCCACACAATCATCTGAAGCACTGTTAGGCTGAACAGGGTGCCAGTACCTGCCAGTAACAACACACAAAGAGACAGAGAGAAAAAGATGGAGAGAGAGACAGAGACAGAGACAGGGAAGGAGAGAAAGTAGTTTTTTCAACCTTAAAATACCGATTCCATTATTTTATACATCATTTCAGTAGTTCATCAACTTGTTACAGGGTAAAAGGCACTTCTGAATTTGCTTTGCTGCCCTCCGTGCGGCGAAAAAGGAAAAGGAAAAAGGAAAAAAATAGTGTTGCTTTAAGCAACTGAAGCAACTGCAAGGGTCCGTAACATTTGCCTGCAAGTGTCTTGCACCTGCAGGTTTTTTAGGTCATGACATGGTTGCAATTTCGTGACATCCTCACACATTTCAGGCAAGTCTGACAGAATTTTTAACCATCAAACAACATTTTCAACCCAGAATTTTCAATGTCTGTCTGTAGTCGGCTGCATACAAGCAAGTCATATGACTGGAAAGCTTGACATGAGCAAAATGTCTGAAAGCAAGTCTTACAGACCCTTGCAGTTGCTTACACACAACCGCAAGGAGTTTGCCAGCAGCACTGTGGTAACATAACTTTGCCCTGGTTAGTTTCAAGTTGACTGAGATCTGTGCAGGTGCATTGTCCAACAGCACCCCCCACCCCCGACTATAGTTTGGGTTCAACTTTACTGCTGCATTTTTAATGTCCACCCTTGCTGTAACCACAAGTTACCATTAACAGACAAAAACACAAACAGACGGCCCTCCATCATGAACACCATCCTTTCTGGGGAAGTGATGTGTTTTTGTGTGCATATATACAGTATGTCACAAAAGTGAGTACACCCCTAACATTTTTGTACTCTTTTTATTATATCTTTCCATGGGAGAAGTCTAAAGATATAACACTTTTCTACAACGTAAAGTAGGCAGTGTACAGCTTATATAACAGTGCAAATTTACTGTTCCCTCAAAATAACTCAACACACAACCATGACACTTCCTCCACCATGCTAACAGTCAAGCATGGTGGAGGAAGTGTCATGGTTTAGGGCTGTATGAGTGCTGCCTGCACTGGGGACCTAAACTTCATTAAGGGAACCATGAATGCCAATATGTACTGTGACATACTGAAGCAGAGCATGATGCCCCCCCTTTGAAACTGGGCCACAGGGCGGTATTTCAACATGGTAACGACCACAAGCACACCTCCAAGATGACCACGCCTTGGGTGAGGATGAAGGTGATGGACTGGCCTAGCATGTCCCCAGACCTAAACCCGATTCAGCATCTGTGGGGCATCCTCAAATGGAACGTGGAGGAGCTCAAGGTCTCAAGCTCAAGGTCAGCTCCGTGATGTCATCATGTAGGAGTGGAAGAGGATTCCAGTGACAACTTGTGACGCTCTAGTGAACTCCATGCCCAAGAGAGTTAAGGCAGTGCTGGAAAATAATGGTGGCCGCACAAAATATTGACACTTTGGGCACAATTTGGACATTTTCACTTAGGGGTGTACTCACTTTTGTTGCCAGTGGTTTAGACATTAATGGTTGTGTGTTGAGTTATTTTGAGGGAACAGCAAATTTGCACTGTTATATAAGCTGTACACTGCCTACTTTATGTTGTAGAAAAGTGTTATATCTTTAGACTTCTCCCATGGAAAGATATAATAAAAAGAGTACAAAAATGTATGTACGTATATGTATGTGTGTGTGGGGGGGGGGGGCGACCAAAGCTCCTACCACGTAGAGACTGGGGTGTCATCAAGCCATTCCCAGCTCCTCATCTCCTCCCCCCTTCTCAGTCCAAGCCAGCCACCATATTTCTTCTCAGTTATAAACCGCTATACACACACATACACACACACACACACACACACACACACACACACACACACACACACACACACACAAAATGAGACAGAGAGAGAGAACTGTCTTAAAGGTGAACTTTCATCATTTTTATTCATATTTCTGTGTCGAGCTACTCAAAGTGGTTTTTAGCGGAAGGACCCCTTTAAACATGCAGCATGCACACACCCATACATATTTATCTTTGCCTCCATTCCATCCATCCACGTGTGTGTGTGTTTGTGTGTGTGTGTGTGTGTGTGTGTGTGTGTGTCTGTGTCTGTGTCTGTGTGTTTGGAGTGTTTGGAGTCTATACACATACATACATATACACACACACTCTTCCTGCTTTACCTGCTTCTTTGGGGTCTTAATTAGCACCAGGTCTCCCCCAAGAGACTGGCAGTAGCGCCTGCTGTCAGACCAAGTTCTGTAATCTTGACTGTTGTGGTAACAGTTGCACTCAAAAACTTCCCATCCAGTGGGACAGCTCTCTACACGAACACACACCAACAATAAGAGACTGCAGACAAGTAAGGCAACACACACACACACATACTCATGCACACACACAACCCACTTACACACACACACACGCACACAGGCATGTGAGATGTGTCCATGACACTCCCACCGAATTGAGATGTTAAGAAATTAAGCTTACAAAGTCCATCTTCAACTTCAGTAATGTATTACATTTAAGACACCCAATAAATGTACAGTACTTGTAGGTGACATCATGTCCGTCATAGATGTATTTCATGTACACAGTAGTATACTTGAGACATAAAAATACAGGTCTCACCCACAGTCTCATAGCAAAGTTTGTATCTCAGCAGCTGATCTCTTTCCTTATGTAGGTTGCTGTGATTGGCCAACAGCTGATCTCTCTCCTTGAGCAGGTTGCTGTGATTGGTCAGCAGCTGATCTCTCTCCTTGAGCAAGTTGCTCTGATTTGCCAGCAGCTGATCTCTGTCCTTGATCAGGATGTTGTGATTGGTCAGCAGCTGATCTCTCTCAGTCAGTAGCCAGGCAGCCAGTCTTATGGACAGTATCAGTATCAGAACACACAGCAGCCCCAGACACACAGCAGTCCATCTGCAGCACCTGTCTGCTGCTCCTGCAGGAGGACCAGAAAGAGCAGAACATCAGAGCTCACACAGCTCACAGTTTCTTATTTCAAAGTTACACAGTAAAACATAGGGCTGAATCTCAAGCCAGGGTTCTTACAAGATCAAGAAGAACTGCCCACATTATTCCAATTTTAAGGTCCCTGAACTGGCTTCCAGTAAGTTCTAGAACTGACTTTAAGACATTGCATATTGTGTTTAAAACACTAAATAGGTTCTAGAAAAGTTATGGATGGATTTTGATGAAATTTTCAGGATAGGCCAGAACTGGGCTAACTTAGAACTGATTTGTTTTTGGTGGTGATCCGGATAACCATCTGGATCCAGGAATTTTTTATTCAGTGAAGTTACCAGTGTAGCATGGAATCTACAGATACTTTTATTTTGAAAGGAGGGTATATAGGTTGGTACAGAAATGAGGCTCCTGTTGCGGGCCAAGGAGTTGTTGAGTTTTTGGTTAGAGGGTTCAGTGAAAGACAGAGGAGAGTTAGAGCGGTAGTGGTGAGCAGTCCAGTATTTCATGTTGGCAGTGGAAATTAGATAAAGTACTTTCCTGCACCGAAGAGCCATCCAAGTTCGTGTGAGCATGAGTGAACGAACCCACCTGCACCGAAGAGCCAACCAAGTTCGTGTGAGCATGAGTGAACGAACCCACTAGTTAACTATTACCAGTAACTATCACCAGTAAATAAATGTTTTAACATGATTAATGTCTTTTAATGTCTTAAGGTGAGAATGACAATAAGGTGGAGACTTAAGCTGCCTTGGCGGAGGTCTGCGCTCTCTGAGTGCTTTTCTAGTTGGATATGTTTTTGCTATTTGCACCGACTATGTCCTTAAGATCACAGCAGAAACATCTGTCAAAAACAATTGTTAATAATTGCAAACATTGTTTAGTGCTTTAGTGCTTACCAAGAATTTTACACTTGAAAATAGACAATGCATATTTTCCTAGGTCTGTGACGTCTTATGTCTTGTAGAGGCTGACAAAATTTGAACATGGTTCATCCCGTTTCAATCGTCCAGGTTCTCCCCTACTAGCATTCTACATGTTGCTACTCCATGTAGTGTCAGGTGGTTATAAAGCTCCCACAACTCATTGTAAGTCCACCATGAAAGTGGCAGATTAATACACAAGTATAATGTGTTTAAAAAAAAAACATGGACTAAAAAAAACAGGGATTATTGGTTCAGACAGAGGGTGAAACCATGATGTTTCGGGCTATATATATACCAACCATCTGCCACACACCAGTTACATTTCTGACTATCCAAGAGGTAAGCAACGAAGGGTTAAGGTAAGAGATTTGGATTTTACCAATTTAGTAATTATTAATAATAATAGTAATAAATATTAATGTTTCCTCTGTGCTGGAGCCTCCTTACCTGATGGCAGGGGTGGTGGACCAATCTTGGGGTTTCTATCTTTGGCCCGCATGGTTGTCTGTGTGTGGGCTGGGCTAATGAGGTCTCCTCCAGGTTGAATTCTTAACAGCCTTTTGAGATGTCATCCACTGAGACAGACGTAGCTCAAAATCTTTAACAACAACTGCATCTGCTTACTAACTGCACTGAACAGTCAATCTAACACTCAGCACAACAGGAGCTAGACTTCTGTTTAAGCCTAGCACCCTAGCCTTCTGTTTAAGACTAGCACCCTAGCCTTCTGTTTAAGACTAGCACCCTAGCCTTCTGTTTAAGCCTAGCACCCTAGCCTTCTGTTTAAGACTAGCAAAAAAAAGTACGCATGAACAGGAAACCAAATAGGGGCACCAGAAACGATTGGCCCTCATCTTAATGAGCACAGCTACAAAGGTGAAACTATGATTTACTGAATACATTTCGATATACATGTATACATTTTGGGCAGTGGCATCCTGGCTGTTAAGGTAATGGACCTGTAACCGGAGCTGCAGAGCTTTAAATCCCCCAGGTAAAGTAACAGATCTGTGACTGGAGCGTTGCAGGTTCAAATCCCCCAGGTAAAGTAACGGATCTGTGACTGGAGCGTTGCAGGTTCAAATCCCCCAGGTAAAGTAACGGATCTGTGACTGGAGCGTTGCAGGTTCAAATCCATCCACTAACAGAACTGCCACTGAGCTACTGGGTGCTGTTGCATGCTGCCCTCTGCTCACGTGTCTGATGATGGGTAAAAAAAAAAAATGGATGTAATTACATTGTGTGTGCTCTGTGGTGTGCTGTGTGATCACAATAAAAAATGGGAATCACTTTTACTTTTCATACAGTCCGTTTTGGAAAGAGGACCTAGAACTATTTCGCCAGACTGGGCCATGGGTGAATGTCAGTTCAACAAGGCCCCACTTAGTTAAGTGACACCTGATTGTCACTCCCTTTGACATACACTGCATCTGAAAACTGACAGTGACACCAGTTTGTGTTTGTGAGACATTAGGAGGCTTGACCATGGCAGTCTACCCGTATGCAGTTGAAGAATACTTCATTAGTACAAAGATCTATCATGAATATCGTTTTTCTACACATCGTCAGTTCTTTGCACTACCACACATTCGAGGTTGACCTGGATTTTTTTTTTCTTAACATCCGGCTGTGGGCTGTGGACATCCATCACAATGTCACACATTCAGAGGGAGGAAGTGTAAAATGCCACCACAAGGTAGAAAAGAATGAGGGGCCTGGCAGATTTTACTGGTGTGGTTTAGTGTCACACATTGTGAGGTGTCTCATGCTCTTATATTCTCCACACATTACATTAGATTCAACTCTGTTGTCATTACACATGTATAAATACAGGGTAACGAAATGTGGTTTAGCATCTAATCAGAAGTGCAAGGAGCAGCAAGTGCGATATATATACAGTATAGTATAGAGTAGTTTGGAGTAGATAACATACAAATAAATAGGGGCCGTATGAACAGGTGGGAATAATAAGGCATTGTAATTCATGAGGGCAATAAGCAGATGTACTTTTTTCCAGAGCAACTTACAGTTATTTAGATACAGGGTTTTAGTTACATTACATTACATTACATTATCACATTGCATTTGGCAGATGCTTTTATCCAAAGCGACTTACAAAAAAAGGAGGACATAAGCAACAGAGGTGTAAAGGGACACAGAGTAGGGACACAACAGACATATGTACTTTAAACCATGCTGTTTCGGACTATATATATACCAACCATCTGCCACACTCCAGTTACATTTCTGATTTCAGCATAGGGACAGAGAACAGTCCCTGGAACAATGTGGTTACAGTCCCTGGAACAATGGTGGGTTGGATGCCTTGCTTGAGCACTTCAGACACTTCTGGATGAGGGTGCAGGAGCGCACTAGTTGTTTATTCCGCCACCCCCATTCTTCCTACTGGAACCCTAGAACCTGCGACCCTCCGATCCCAAGACCAACTCTCTAACCACTAGGCCACAGCTGCCCAAATAAAGTGTGGCCCCATATTATAGCCTATAAAAAACATATATATTTGTCAATCACTGTTATTTCGGGATTTGTATTAAGTTCCAAGATATGTTTTTTGAGACATACCTTCAATTCCCATGGACAGTGTTGGACTTTATATGATGATATGGTGTTTGTCTCCAGTAGCCTATTAGTAGCTGTAGTATCGGGTTTGTGTGTGATTATGTCTCAGCCAACATGGAGGTACCACCAGTGCACTGTGCTCCACTACAGCACATCACAGCCAGCAAGGCACTGGAAGCATTCTGATCTATTGTAAGGACTATTAGGCAGACATATCACATTTTTCCTATCTTCAATCTTGTTGAGGATACAGATGGTGTTGACTAAAAAATGTCTTATAAATGTCTTGATGAGGATGTTAAGCTCCGTTGTAGCATGCAGTATATGGATAATCTGATTGAGAGAGGGAATCTAGGTTATAGTGCATAGCCCAGGACTACTGTAGGTGCCTATGGGACAACTTCACTTCAGAGAGGACGAATGCCAAACATGCTATCCCATAAATACTGCATGCATTTCATATGTAAGAATCTTATGAGGAAATACACGTAAAGTCACAGACATTCGAAATATCACGAGGGAGGAAGTTTTATTCCACAACAAAAGCCCCTTCAGATCCAGGTTCCGGGATGGTTTGTCATTTTAGTGCATGTGGATAGCACCATTACTGAAACTGATATTTCATGGTCTGCTCTTCTGAGGTTTGCTGTGTTACATTTTATTCAGTTTTTGCAGGATTAGTTTAATGTCATTACATTATAATGGATTATGGTGGGCCATTAAATCAATTAGCAATCGTTTATGTCTGTGTCTCAATGCACCAATTAAATGGTTAATTTCAACACCTGTGTTTACTGCATCAGTTAGGGTGAGACCTCTGTTAAAGGGAAACTTCCTGCTCAGAAGGTGCTGCAAAACCATGTGATGCCACAGACACAGTATGCAAAAAATGACCTTTACTACCTCCAAATGTATATATTTTTATTATTGCAATAAATGTGACCATACAGCAGACCATGGATGGAATGGGGTCAGCAGACAAAACAAATAAGCTTTGGTAGAATTTGATACCGATAATTCTGTGTTAGCAACTCTGAAATCATATTTTACTAATTTTCAGCACTAGGTGGGGTGTTTTAACTGATGGTATCATTGCTTACACATGTTTATTTTCCCCAAAGATTAACTGTTAGGTTTCTTTCTAATAAGTCACCACCTTTAGCTTTCCCGTAAATAAGACATTTCCCAAACTAAAACAATTCACCATACACACACACCACACACAAACAAACAAGAACACATGCACTCGTGCACACACATTCTCTCTCTCTCTCTCTCTTGTTACCCCCATCAGACTCTACAGAGTGACCACTAACTGTCCTACATTTGAAAACCACATGCACGATGCTGACTATGGTTCTGAGCCCTTCTGTTCATTGCTAGAATTCTTTTAAGCTTTTGTACAGCTATGCGTGCATTTTGCATGAAGACCTCAAAAGGTCAATGCAAAGTATCTGTACATTGTGTTAAATAAACAAAACTACAGGACTAGAAAGGGTTAGAATGCTTCTGTGCACAGAGAATTACTTTGTGTGTCTGAATGATCATAAAGGAATACACCACCACCAGGTGAAATTGAGTCTCTCCCCACAGTCCCTACAGTTGGAGAAGTGAGCAGAAACATTTTGTAGCACACCGAGCCATTGTGCAAATCTGGCAGCACTGACCTTAGCTTAGCTTAGTGTAGTCGCAGTACTCTAGTGTTTTTTGTAATTACTTCTCATGACCTGTGCATTCAGATTGAGTACAAAGGACAATGCAAAGTAACACAAAGGCATTGACCAAGCAGCATTTAGTTAAGGGACTATTTTTTGCGAAAGCAAAGGCAATACACCGCTTAAAGGTGCAAAGACAGAACGCAAAGACATCAGGGTCATGGATCATGGTAATCAAAGTCATCATCTTCATCTGTCATATAATCTTCAATATTCTTCCTCTTTTTTACTCAGTATATGAGATAACAATCTTCTAAACACTGTAACAATCCCACTGCCTACCATTAACAACTTCACGCTCGTGTGTTGACGAAAGTTGGGGGATTAGGGTTTTCAGGTGCTGCGTGGTGTCTTTTGCCTGTGAAGTGAATCTGAAATGTCAGTGTATATTGTATAAAAAAGCAGGAGATAGACAAATCTACAAACTTAGGAGGACTTAAAGGGGGTAGAATACTTCTGCGCGCAGAGAATTATTTGGTGTGTCTGAATGATCTTAACGCACAACTGAGCAAGAAACATTTTTTAGGGCGTTTGTGCAAAGCCCTCTAAGTTGCCTGTCAAAGTGTCACACCTTTGCACATTTACAGAGAAGTGTGACACCTCAAGATGTCAAACTTCTTCTCTGTAAGTGCTCACTTCCAGAGAACCCACTGTTGTCATGGGAGATGGGTCACACCTTGGAGTCTAAATGCTAGACGGATATTAATGCACACACACACACAGACACACAGACACACAGACACACACACACACACACGCACACACACACGCACACACGCACACACACACACAGACACACACACACACACACACACACACACACACACACAGACACACACACACACACACACACACACACAGACACACACACACACACACACACACACACACAGACACACACACATACAAAGAATGTTTTAGTACTACCTTGGTTGAAATATTAAAGTTTAAAATGCAACAGGATAGTTTTGCTCCTCAGCAAACATATCAACTCATTATCATGTTTAAAACATAAAAGTATACAGGGTATAACAAGGGTTAACATTGAAAACAAAGCACTGAGAAATTTGTAGGTGTAAGGGTTCCTGGCCACAAAGTCCCTTTTGGCTCCATCTGCTGGACAGTTCTGGGTATTACCTTTGTTTTTTTTCTTGCCACTCAGTGTCCCTGCCTGTGATTCCTCGTCCATGTGACCATGTCTTTCACCTGTACGTGATGATTGGGTCAATTATCCACCTATTGTATCTCTGCCCCTCATTGGTCCTTTTCCTTATCAGTTCCCCTTCCTGCTGTATTTAAACCCCATGTTTTTGTAAGGTTTTTCTCTGATTGTCTGCCAGTGTCCCATGAGTTGATCTTGGCTGGTACTGGTTTTCCTTGTTTACTTTTCTTCTGAAGGGATTTTATTGAATTGTTGAAACCCTGCCAAATTGATTTTTGTTGAGTTGTTTGATGCCTTAGTTTTCTCTGGGTTTCTGTCTGTCTGGCTAGCCTGCGGATCGTGTGGTGCGCGTTGTTTTTTTAAGAGGAAAATGCGACTTGTGGGCGGGTTGGGTTAAAATCTTAATAATTTAGCTTATTTCAGTTACATGTATCAGTTAATTGGTTTGTTTTTTTGTGTGAGGATGAAATATTTTTGTCTCTTCCCCCTCTCTGTCTCACATGCCCGCAGGGTGCACGTCAGACACCGTAGCCGGTGTCAGGCTATCGGGCCATTTCCGGGATAGTTGGTGCTAACGGCCCAGGGCCACTACCCTCTACTGGTGGGGCTCTACTAGTGGGCCTCTAGCCTCTACTGGTGGGCCTCTACTAGTGGGCCTCTACCCTCTACTGGTGAGTAACTACTATTGGGCCACTAGCCTTTGGTGGGCCTCTAGCCTCTACTGGTGGGTCTCTACTAGTGGGCCTCTACCCTCTACTGGTGGGTCTCTACTAGTGGGCCTCTACCCTCTACTGGTGGGCCAGACTGTCCTCACGATTACACCTACATCTGCTTATATCTGCGAAACTCTCACAATCGTACCACCCAATTTAAACAGAGTGGGAGGTTAAAAAAATAGGTCTCTTAAAATGATTTATACAGCATTTTATGTTCAATAAAACACACACATTTTCAAAGGGAAATCATTGTGTTGTGTGCTTTTTGCTACTTACTTGCGAATGCCCCATGAGTCGTGACATTTGGCCTTAACTTTCAAACTACTTTACCATTACTTGTTCATCAAATTTTCTCGGGGGATAAATCCCCGAACCCCTGCAAAAATTGTTCTAATTTAGGCTATAGTCCCAAATGTTCTAAATACCTACCAAAGTCCCTTGGGCACAATACTGAATTGGCTACTAACCCAACATTCTACTTACTTTGTAGTGCATCCTCCTGCCAGTCTGGAGTGGCTGTAAGATTTGAGTCTGGGGCAGGAGGAGTAGAATGACCCTGGTAAACGGTGACTTTATCTCAGTGACAAAGACTAGAACCAAGACATGGGAGTGCCATGGCACAGTTGGCTAACCCACCCACCTCATCTGCCTCAGAGGATCAGCTAAGTGACTCATATGGGAAAAAAAGTGTAGATAAACTTTGCCAAAAATGTAGGTAAACGTTGCCAAAATTCATATTTTGTATTTGGAGCTTGCAAGTAACATATATTTCAGTGCTTCACAAGTGGCTTTATTGGGATAAATTTAAAATGTTTTCAGGTCCATGGTCACAACACTTGTCTTAAAGAATTGTGGTTGATATTTCAACCTCTGCACTTTTTTTTTTTTTTCTTCAGGTACACAAGGCTCAACCCGTGAGACGCTACAAGCCAGTGGTGTTGAAGAAATCTGTCTTAACTATGTTGGCTTTTGTTATTTTATTCCTTTAAAAAAATGTATATATTTTCTGTTCTTTTATCTTGTTTGTGAATTTTCTAAAATGACACATACCAGATGACTCGTCTCATGGCTTTCTTTTCTAGAAAATAAACACTTTTTAGTCTGTTTTTTGTTGCAAAATGAGTTGGAGGTTCTAAGTTGTAAGCAACTGGTCTTCTTTTTGGAGCTTGGAAAACGTTTAATCTTTAATTAAAAAAGGCTTCTTCAGTTCTGACCTGATTTAGGACCAGGTGCTATATCTTTGGACTGCTAGAGGGAGGTGGAGTCACATTAACATAAGAAATTGGAGTGAAGATCATTATGATTAGTATTAGAGCAGTTCTCATTCTCTGAGTCATGTAAAGAGCAGTTAAACTTCAGAATCTCAGTTCTGAATGGCATGTGAATGAGAATCTGAACCGATGGGGTAGCTACTTGCTACAGTAGTATCCATGTAACCCAGAGGAGCTTTTAACATATGATTTTCCCTGATTAAAATGGGAATTACTGATTTTCTTTTTACCTACAAATGCAACTTTGTAAATCATGCAATTTTGGGGGGGGGGGGGGGGGGGGCGAACACTTCAGTGTCCTTCAATAATAATGTTTCTGTGATCTTACCAAAGACCATAAATCTAGTGTTTAATTTGGCTTAGACAAATGGCACAATACCAATGTATGACTGAGAACACCTGTCTTCATGTATTCTTTCAAAAATACAGCAGAAGACACCCACAGGAAAAAGGTCAACAATGATTCTGTGGCATTACTGAGTATATGACTAAGTTTGTTCACCCACTCGTTAATTCACATGCAAGCAGACAAACACACACACACACACACGCACGCACACTCAGCCGTGAGTTAGCCATTTACTGAAATGACTCCTATGGAATTTTTATTCATATTTTATGCTCTATGACTTTGAAAACCTCATGGTGTCACAGGCAGGCTGCTCTTTCTCTTCTCTTTTTTGAGCCGGTGGAATTCCAGTGAAATCTATTAACGGCAGCCCGCATGATCCACCACATCCCCACTGCCCACTTCCCCTTTTTCTTCTGTCAGGAGGCTGCGCCCTGATTGGCTGTATCGTTTGAATGCGATGATGATGTCACAAAGGGTTCTCCTAGCAGCGTTGCCTTACTCTATGAGAGAAACCAGACAGGGGACTGTTATGTAGGGGGCTTTATGATCCACACGTAAAGGCACATAGTACACTTACTGAAATGCATGACAATGCAAATACAAACATTTGCAAATACATACATGTTTTACTCTCAGCACATCAGTTTATATGACCCTGGCTCAAAGAAGCCCAAAGAAACTGAACTAGATACAATAAAGCTTAAATACATTCGTTTGTTTAATTAGTGTAACAGAAAGTCTTATCTAAGAGATATTATATGGCTTCTGGTTGTCAGAATAGAAATGGCAGCAAGAGTGTGTGTGTCTGTGTGTGTGTGTGTGTGTGTGTGTGTGTGTGTGTGTGTGTGTGCACGCGCAGAGGATGTGTAGAGTATCTGACTGTGTGCAAATATGGGTCAGAGCACCATGTGTCAGGTAGAGGGCTGTGTCCAGTGAGGGGATCTGGGCCGGTAGAGCCAATGCAAGTCTATGCAACCAGAATCACAATCGGAATCAGTTTTATTGGCCAAGTATACTTACATTTACAAGGAAATAACAGCAAAGCTGTAATTTTATATACAACTCTGAACAGAAACATGTTTCAGAAATAAAGGTTCAAATAGTTATCATTGACGGCCACATAAAATATATTGTAATTAATCCCTGCAGTTACTGCCAAGTATGAAAGACCAACCATCACTAACAGTGTCTCCATTTCATTCATAAAACTGAGCCATGTGGTGGATAGATTACGGAAGTCTTCTGTCTACAATGGAGTCCCATTCATAAAAGTGTGTTGGTAGCATTGTGTGTGTTTGCAACGAGGAAGTTAAACTGCCATTGCTCTTGGCGGCCTAGTGACATCTTTACTTCTGCTTACTGTATGCAGAGGGGGTGGACAAAACAAAATCATATTTTTATATCAATTGTATCCCATTTAAACTAATATTGTTTTCAGTCATAGTTTTTTCTCTCTCTCTCTCTCAAACACAAACACACAAACACACACACACACGCACACACACACACACACACACATATATATATATACAGTGTGAACCACAAAGGTTGCAAGCTGACTGTGTAAAGTGTGCTGCAGTGGATGTAAATCTGTCTACCAGTCCCCAGTCACCAGTCTATGGTGGAAAAAAGTCAAAGTGAAATAAAACTCCACCTGCCTACAGTATTGTGGTTTGTGCACACACACACCAAATGGATGGAAACAGCATGAGATGCAGATGGGACAACTTGTGAAATGAACAGTGTGTGTGTGTGTGTGTGTGTGTGCATACGTGCATGTGTGTGTGTGTGTTTGTGTGCTTATGCTTGTGTTTGTGTGTGTGTGTTTTTGTGTTTGTGTGTGTGTGTGTGTGTGTGTGTGTGTGTGTGTGTGTGTGTGTGTGTGTGTGTGTGCACTCAGTGGGTTCTGTGGTTTTGATTAATCTGCTGATACAGGCATGTCAGGATGTCAAGAGAGGCTTGTGAAACAGCTTCAGCTTCCTGTCACACTGACAGCATTCGGTTACACCACTCCAGACAAGAGAAAAGGGACTGAAAATATGAAAAGATGAAAAATGCAGTAGTCTAATAGTAGTCTAAAAGCTATTGTCAATGTATGAATACAGGTGCGAAAAACACACACACACACACACACACACACACACACACACACACACATACACACACACACACACATGGCCATGGTAGACATGCTAGTAGGCGAAATTACCTGTTTGAGGTGTACAGCGAGAACCAATATATAGTAGCCAGTATAGAGGCCAGTGTTTCCTAACACTCTGAATACTGCCCCAATCAGGACAGATGTGCTTTGCCAGGCTTTGCCATTATGTTGTTGTTTACATGGAGGGTTAAATGCACATGGACTACTAAACAGGTTGATTCTTAAGGCCTTTGCACTCCATACTTACTTGTGCTCATATGCAGGGCACACAACACAAGTAAGTACCAACAGTATGAGGCAGGGTCAACACAGCGCAAGTCATTTATTTATCCTTTTAAATTTCAAAAAGGACTTGATTCCCCTTTCATGAAGGCTAATGTCAATGCCACAGATAATTTGCCCACCTGTAACTCTGTGTGACAAAAACATTGTAGTTTATCTCCTCTTTTTTGTGCACTACTACAGAACTGGCGACAAACAGCCCAACCTGTAAAGAGCCATTTTAGGGAGGCATAAAATGGCACACACCACAACACACTCACAGGAGAAATCCCCGAGCGCAACACCCTCGACTCCACTCCCAACCCCAACCCCACTCCCAACCACCCCCGGACAAGATAAGATTTCACAATTTGACATAGACACTGAAATACACATGAAAACATAATATGTCATAAAGCAATGTTAAACTTGTCTCAACACGTCTTTTACAATGGTTTATCCTGCTATGAACCGGTGCTGAAAGCAATTTCCAGGATCCCCGGATGTCTATTAAAGGGGTCCCTCCATCATTATTTTTATTCATATTTCTGTGTCGCCACTATGGTTGAATGCATTGTGCGTCATTTCTGTGAAAAATGATGTCCTAGTTCTCTTGTTTGATGCTGTTTTCTGTAAGCTAGAACAGGTCTAGTGGTTGAACGACTGGCTTTTCCGGTGTCCCACGCGAATATCCATGACGTGTCAATAAGGCACCTCTGATTGGGCAAATTCACTGTCTTTCACTCACCTACCTTCTGTCCACTGTTCTTCCTCTGGGATGTGAGCGTGCCATACGTGGCTCTGGCGGGGCTTATGATCTAGTGACGTAGATAGGTTTAGCCTGCTCTGATCCGCTCGTTTTAGTTAGCTTGACCCTTCAATGAGGAGGAGAGGGTGTGTCTCCACCTGCCGTTTGAATAAGAGACATAAGAAACTACAACTGACTTGCTTTACTTGCTTTAATAGCCAATAGGTGAAGCAAGTGGAGCAGACTCAGCAGACTTTTACATACAAATGGAGGATACCTATAGCCAGCCTTTGAACAGTCATGACGGAGCCTGCACAGAAAAAGGAAGGGTAGCCTATGTCAGAGGAGGGGAGGAAAAGAGTGAACATCAGACCAGCTTGCACTCATTTGAGGCGAGAGGAGAGCTGAAGAAGGTTGCAAGAGTATGGTCATGGCTTTTGTTGCTACTAGACTTATCAAACACTTGCAGGCATGAATCGTAATTTAGAACTTCAGTTGCTCTAAGAAAGGAAACAACATAGAAGATAACGGGGCAGTAAGGAGATTTTGCCCACTGCTCCAGTAATAATGTAGCAATGCAGTCACTTAAACGCTGTCACCTGTCTATGCAACTTTTTCCCCAATAAAATGCTCAAGATCTTGACTCGAGACAATGCAAATGGGGACAACATGATAAATTGTTGGGACAAGTTTTTATTTTTCATCCTTGTGTAAGTATTACTAGACTGAAATAGCGAACAATGTCACATAGGCCTACTTTGTTTTTAATCTTATGTTGCTGATGCTACATAATCTGTCATTGTTTCATAAAATCAAGCCATGCTTACTCCCCCTCGTCTGAGAACATCGTTTCCGGTGCTGGGTAAATTATACTAAACAAACTGTATAAGCTTGCATGCAACAGTATGGCTGCAGCAGGCTAAAATATTCACGACTTCAGTAATGGTACAATTGTGCTTCCAACCTGTACGGCGACCGAAGTAAAAAAAACTACTTGGTGTACATAGAAGCATCACCACTATTATACCTACAACATGTTTGACTGGCCAGTGTGACAACTCCAAAAGTATTTTTTCTCAGTCTCTATGTTTACATGTTACAGCACTTTGCATTTGTAGGACAGAAATAGTGGCCTCTTGTCTTTAGTGGCCTCTGTAGTGAACCTCTCTGGTGGTCACACCACTAAATATATATCTCCTGGGCAACCATAATCAGTTTTCAAAACTGGAAAAAGCCCTTTGGATGAAAAGTGAAACGTCTTCAAGCTCCAAATAGAAGTCCAGTTGATTTGCTTACAACTTAGCACTTCATATCTTCATATCTACTTTGCTGGCATCAGGGAACAACTATCGATATTCAGAACACTTGAGATTTTCAGGAGACTTGGGGTGTCTGTGGTAACTACTATGGATGAAAATAACTGTCTTTAACACCAACTGTCATGGCCTGGCTAAACCAACAGCTCAGATGTAGTGAGGTAGACAGTCTATCCCTCCTCTACACCTCCTCCAACTTTACATCCAGTGGCACACACACGGCGAGTGTGCACACTCGCTTGAAAAACTGCAGGGTAAGGCACTTCTAACATGCTATTACTTTGGATGCTATTGTTTTTGATGCACCCTTCACATACCAGCATGAAATGATTCACTTCTCTTTTTTGTCATTGCCAGTAACTACATTTTTTTTTCATCATAACAGCTGTATATTGAAATCCTAAATGTTCACTGTGTAGCCAGTGTGTGAGGGACTAACAGCATTGTTGAATTCAAAGCTGCACTGTAAACCCGGATAAGTTAATACAACTTAAAACTTTTGATGTAACTGATTGCGTCAATAGTTTTGAGTACATTAACTATATATTTTAATTAAAGTTAATTTAAAAGTTTAAGTACATGACTTTTGTACTTAAACTTTTAAAGTTCACTTTTTTGTTAATATACTCAAAACTATTGACGTAATCAGTTACATCAAAAGTTTTGAGTTGTATTGACAATCCGGTTTTACAGTGTGTGTTCCTGTAGTGCATATCCAGTGTGTGAAGGCCTTCAGGCCACAGTGTCAAAGATCTAGAAACGCTGACTGAGAAATGTCCATCTCCAGCAAACGATGAGAAGGCCTAAGATGTCAGAGTCTAGTACTGTACTGCACAGCCAGTGTGTGAATCCATGGTGTGAAAGATCTAGAAACGCTGACTGAGAAATGTCCATCTTCAGCAAATGATGTGAAGGGCACTAAAAGGCCTAAGATGTCACACTCTGTGTGTCTGGGTCCTACATCACCCTTGTTGTGACAGAGGGAGAGTAGGAGAGTAAGAGAAGATCTTGACACCCCCCCACCCACACACACACACATACACACACACACACACACACACACACACCTCTCTCTGTGGGGAAGCCCAGTGCACCTGTCAAGGAATGCCGGCCTTTGAAAGAGTTGCGCAACTACTTGACCAGTATTTCAGGAAAAGAGAAGAGGGGATTTTGTCAGGGACAATCTGACATCCTTCCTCATTTTTACTCTCTCTTCAAAGTGTGATGACAGACTAATACACCCACTCATCACACACACACACACACACACACACACACACACACACACACACACACACACACACACATACACAAACACACACTACCTCTCTTTTTCTCTCTCGCTATCCTTCTGTCTGTTGTCTGCCTCTGTCTATCCAGCTCTCTTTCTCTCTCTCACACACACACACACACACACACACACACACACATACACAAACACACACTACCTCTCTTTCTCTCTCTCGCTATCCTTCTGTCTGTCGTCTGCCTCTGTCTATCCAGCTCTCTTTCTCACACACACACACACACACACACACACACACACACACACACACACACACACACACACGCATACACAAACACACACACACACACACACGCATACACAAACACACACTACCTCTCTTTCTCTCTCTCGCTATCCTTCTGTCTGTTGTCTGCCTCTGTCTATCCAGCTCTCTTTCTCACACACACACACACACACACACACACACACACACACACACACAGACACGCATACACAAACACACACACACACACACACGCATACACAAACACACACTACCTCTCTTTCTCTCTCTCGCTATCCTTCTGTCTGTCGTCTGCCTCTGTCTATCCAGCTCTCTTTCTCACACACACACACACACACACACACACACACACACACACACACACAGACACGCATACACAAACACACACACACACACACACACACGCATACACAAACACACACTACCTCTCTTTCTCTCTCTCGCTATCCTTCTGTCTGTCGTCTGCCTCTGTCTATCCAGCTCTCTTTCTTATACACACACACACACACACACACACACACACACACACACACACAGTCACTCTCAGTTTGGTTTATCCAACTCAGGCCAGGCAGGACTAGTGCGTACCTGCAGAGCACTTCTGTCGTCATCACCAGCGGCTAGATTTATCAGTTAGATTCATTGGGGGCCTTTTATCAGTGTCACTGGGTATGCCATGCATGATAACATGCTCCTAAACTAATATAAACACCCACATACACAGACACAAGGATCTCTCTGACACTGAAGCAAATCTCCTTCACAGGCAAAAGGCAGCAACGTTACATATTTTGTCAAAACTAAGTTTAGACTGTTGTCTGTATCTCACCTCGTTTGTCTGGTGACTAAATATCTTGCTTCTTCCTATTAAGAAAGTACATTAAGGCATCTCCACTATTTGACTGACTGGGCAGTGCAGTGTTTACAACCAGAGTTGTATAAAGTAGAAGTAGAAGTACTGTTTTGGATGTAATTACAACACTGGTAGTATGGTATTATGCAGTTGCAACTGCATAGTACCGTACTACTTGTGTTGTAATTACATCCAAAACAGTACTTCTACTTCTACTTTATACAACTCTGTTTGCAACCTATACTTAGTTTTTATACTACAAATAAAACGGGACTGAGCATTTACATTGCGTTGCTTTAATTCTTCAAAATCCGAACCACACACACGTGCACCCCAGGAACCCGTCACATCCGGTTGGCGCATACATTGCTGCAATACTGGAAACATACATATAAACTTATTGTAAATATTCACACATATTGAGTCTGTTGACACAATCTGAATATTACAGGCAGTATGGCATCTCTTTGAGGGCATTTTGTCTCATTTTGAGTGTTGAGTGCGTAGTTTAATCTCCTTCATAGCACTTTCCAATCCGCACACATCCTTCCTCATTTCCCTCTGCCGGGCACGCTGCCAGACCCAACGCCTACTCAGCAGCCTGTGGCCCTTCAGCTTTCCCCTTTTCAGTCTCCAGCCATCACACAACACTGAAACTGAGAAAAATGCCTGCCCTCAGAGATGCCATACTGCCCAGTCAGTCAAATATGTGGTAGGTATAATGGTAGAGATGATTTAATGTACTTTCTTAATAGGAAAAAGCAGGATATTTAGTCACCAGACAAACGGGTTGTGATACAGACAATTTCCAGTCTAAACTTAGTTTTGGCGAAATATGTAACTTTACTGCCTTTTGGTTGTGAAGGAGATTTGCTTCGGTGTCAGAGAGATCCTTGTGTCTGTGTAAGTGGGTGTTAGTATTACTACTTATAATACTAGTGATACTAGTATTACAGTTTAGGAGCATGTTATTATGCATTTCTCACAATTAAAAAAAAACTCTCTAAGCCTCAACTATTTCTCTAGACAGGCCTGTGTGATTGTAATGTGTACCCAAGTATTTCTACTCTAGGGTACACGTAGGCCTGGTGCATTTCCACTATGGGGTGAAGCCTGTGACTTCTGTAGCTTCCTTCTCTAAGGCATGACGGGGATGGAGGCCCAGACAGTCTCAGCTCACACAGCTAAACATCACATTACATTTAGCAGACGCTTTTATCCAAAGCGACTTACAAAAAAGAGGGCATAAGCTAACAGAGGTGTATAGTCACACAGAGTAAGCAGACTACCTTCATACAGTACATACAAGGAGATGCATGTGTACTGTGCAAGTAAGTTTCCAAGAGCAGGGATACTACAGGCACATATACTTCCTACAAGAATTATACAAGCATGAGGCACCTAGGGAGCGGGTTGGTTTGCATGATGGGCATGGAGGCCCAGACAGTCCTAGCTCACACAGCTAAACTCAGGACATTTACATTGGAATACAACACAACAATCAGAACAGAGGGGATACAAACAGAAAGATAGCATCAGTTTAAGATGCCAAGCGATG
Organism: Setipinna tenuifilis; assembly: GCA_030347295.1. Taxonomy (NCBI): domain Eukaryota; kingdom Metazoa; phylum Chordata; class Actinopteri; order Clupeiformes; family Engraulidae; genus Setipinna; species Setipinna tenuifilis. Next base: position 38,739,577 of record CM059265.1, read on the forward strand.
GGGAACCACTTGCATCTGTACAGAAAAAACTATCCATGGAGAAATAGAAACTCAGCAGATGCAGAGACAACATGGCTTCCAACAATTTTAGGTCACATTTTATTGGTATTGGTAACTTTTATCACACCAGAACTCAGGCAACCATTTCTAAGACTTATACATCTCTAGCAGTGATGTTATGTTTAAAACATATATATCTGATGTTACAACTTCTGATAGAAACACAAATACCACCAAGGCTCAGCACTGGATAACCCAGGATAAAGAAAACAGGAGCATGGGCAGAAAGATAAACTTTAAAATTACATTACATACATCACACGTACCTGACGCTCTTATCCAGAACAGTTATTTAGGTACAGGGTTTCAGTTACAGTCCCTGGAGCAATGTGGGGTTAGATGCCATGTTCAAGGGCACTTCAGCCATGGATGAGGGTGCAGGAGAGCACTAGTTCTTTACTCCCCCAGTCCCATTCTTCCAACTGGATGAGGATTGTGAACCTGCAACCCTGTAGTCCCAAGACCAACTCTCTAACGGTTAGAGTCTAACAACTACTGTGGGCCACATCATAGTCAGAGTTTAAATTGGGCCGGAGCCCTTCAGAGCTCAGCTCTGCTTCCTCACCTCGACAATTTACATTACATTACATTGCATTGCATTTGGCAGACGCTTTTATCCAAAGCGACTTACAATCAAGGGGGACATAAGCAATAGAGGAGGACACAGAGTAGAGACACAACAGACATATGTACTTCTGCATAGGGATAGAGAGAGAGAGAGAGAGAGACAATACAGCCAGCCGGGGCTGAGCTCCCTCTGCTACAGTATTTAGTAATGCGATAGAGTGGGATATTGACCACTGTGGGTAAAGGAGGGCTACCCCCTCTTTACAAAAGCCAGTTTAACCATGGATTATAGCAATTATAACCACTGATTATTACAACTATTTCACAATATTTTTCAACACACTCTCTGTCAGTTATACGCTCCGCTGCTCTCATTCATGCCCACTGTCATCATCTCTCCTGAAGCCTTATTTCCTGACAGAAAAAAATATATGTACAGTATGTTGTAATATGGTATTATTCTGTATACATCCAGGGCTGGGAAGAGTTCTTTACTTCACCTACGGCACAGCATTTTGCCAGACAAAGATACTGAGAGCAGTTACTGGACATGTATGATCAAATGTGGTTGATTGTCAAGTCAAGTCAAATTTATTTGTATAGCGCATTTCATACACAAAGGCAGTTCAATGTGCTTAACAAAAAATAAAAATAAAAGACAACATAAAAGCATGAAAGATAAAATAAGTTTAAAATATGTATAAGATAAGTAAAAGACATAGAGTAAAGTAATAGGTAAACATAAAAGGTAAAAGAGGTAAAATAATAAATTAATTAAATGTGAATCACTGGCAAAAAGCATCTGAGAACAGTTTAGTCTTAAGTCTAGATTTGAAACTTCCAACAGTAGGAGCATTTTTAATGTCTTCTGGAAGCTGGTTCCAAAGCTGAACTGCATAGCAGCTGAAAGCTGCGTCACCACATTTTGTTGTGACAGCAGGTTTTACCAACAGATGTTTCTGTTGTGATCTTAAAGACCTAGTTGATACATAGAGCAAGAACATATCCAACAAGTATTTTGGTCGCAACCCATTTAGTGATTTAAACACAAGAAGCAATGCCTTGAAGTCAATTCTATAACTTACTGGGAGCCAGTGTAGGGACCTTAAAATTGGAGTAATGTGTTCAGTTCTTCTTGCTTTTGTAAGTACCCTTGCTGCTGCATTTTGGACCAGTTGAAGCTGTTTGATGGTCTTTTTAGGAAGGCCTGTGAAAAGGCCATTGCAGTAATCTACCCTGCTGGAAATAAAGGCATGTACAAGTTTTTCTAGATTTTGTTTTGACATAAGACCTCTAAGTTTGGCAATTTTTAGGTGATAAAATGCAGATTTAGTGATTGCTTTCATGTGACTGTTGAAAGTTAGTTCACTGTCAATAAAGACACCAAGGTTTTTAACAGTATCTTTTGTCTCAAGAGCAATGGAGATCCTAAGTCTTTCTTTCTGTTTCCCAAAAATAATTACTTCAGTTTTGTCTGCGTTCAGCTGAAGAAAATTGTTGGACATCCAGTTGTTTATTTGGTCAATATACCTGTAGAGAGACTCAAGCGGAGCATATTCATCAGGTGATAGAGCTAAGTAGATTTGAGTGTAGATTGGAGAGGTACTACCAGCAGTCATAACCTCTATTTGGATGTTCAGACAAGCAGGGGACATGTCCTGACAGGACACTGTCTCCTGCTATACTGTAACAGTGCTATGCAGTTATGATGTTAACAGCAGGGTGGTCATGCTGTTGCGACAGCCACTTCTCTGGAAGTTATCCAGTTGAACACCTCCACCAACCCAACCCAACCCAACCCACTCGAGGATACAGAGCAAATCTGCTGACTGTGCAGACATGCTTGTTTCTATATGTGATGCAAGACTCTACTTCCGACTCAACAACGGATCCGGTTCTGCAAGAGGTTCCCCTTTCTACACCCAGATAAATATGCAACCATTTGTCTAGAACGACACAGCATCCTCAGGGTTCTGAGTCTTACACACTGACTGTGCCTGAAGCTCCAACAGCATGCCTCTCCACCAGACCCTCCTGCTGCCTGGCCTGGCCGTCCTCTTGACCACCCTGTGCCTCTCTACAGCACTTCCAGGTAAGGAACTCGTTTGCCCATCAATACACTCAGCTGGCTAAAGCTTTAGCATTTTGAAGTCAGATTGCAGGGCTGTGTACACATACTCTGTTTTTTGTCTTCTCTTCCAGTCAGTGGGAAACAGCCCACCTGCTGTAGGATGGTGTCCAGAGATGTGATCACAGAACCAATCCTGGACTACTCGTTTCCGAAGGACCAGGACCTGCCTTGCGTCAGAGCTGTTGTGTAAGTACTGGCAAGAAAAGAGAAAAGAAAAAGAACACAATTTTTTTTCCTCATAATAAATGCAGTATGTGTTTAGTCTGTCAGAAACCAAGTATTTCTTGTATTCCCTACAGCTTTGAAACGGCAAAGGGCTTCATATGCAGCTCCCCAAAAGAGAAGTGGGTGCTCCAGACCGTTAGGGAACTCAGGAAGCTAAAGCTGTAAGTGTTTCTCCTTCATGCTCATATGTTAGTGTGTGTCTGCACTGTAGAGAAATACATGGCACAAGGGACTCAAGCCAGTCAAGTAGCATTGTAGCTTTGCCATAGTTGTGCTTATATGTAATAAGTACAGGATTTATTTACTTAGACCAAGTATCGTTTCTCTCTCTCTCTCTCTCTCTCTCTCTCTATCTATCTATCTCTCTCTCTCTCTCCCTCTGCATATCTGTATGTGTATAAAATGTTCCAACTGTTATACCATAGCAGAATACAATGTGTTACACATAGTAATCTTTGCCTGTTGTTATTTTGTCCAGGGCTGCAAAAGAGAACAGCACAGAGACAGCAAGCACAGGATCCCCAATGACCTCTCCTCTGCTTTAAGATGCAATGACATGCCACTTTTCCAGTAGTGACTCTTCTCTGTATTTATTCTACAAGAGAACAACAGTAGGCTATTCAGGGAACTGTTATTACCTACACAAACAGTGTAATGTTTTGTAATTGAATTGTCTTTTTAATGTATTGCACTGTTTAACTGCATTAACTTATGCTTAACTTATAACTTATTCATGGCTGTATTTTATTTACACATGCATTTTTATGACTACCCTATTGTTATGGTGTACTTTATTCTACTTTAAGTACTGTATTTTTTGTTGGCAATTGTTTATTTATGTGTCCAATGGTATGCAATGTGGAAATACATGAATGAGTACACAGCTATACTGTTTGCGTGCATTTTGTTCAAAATATAGGTCTAATACATATAATGAACAATGTTCACCCAAAGCCTAAAAACCTGAAGAAAGTTTTCAGATCATGTTGGTTGATTCCAGCCTGTCCATAAATTTTTACTTTAAAATTTCAAACCCAATAACTAAATGCATTTCAGATGCATCGTCTTATCTGAAACACTAAAACATACAAAAACAAAAAACATTTAAAACATATTATAAGTTAGGCAATGGCCATTAGACTTTCAGAGTGCAGTATATCCATATTGATCCATATAGAAACATTTACAAAGGAAATACATTAATACATAGCTAAAGTGCACCTAAAGTGTGTTTGCTGTGCTAAAAACACAGCATGACCCTCAGACACAGGGTGCTAATTCCAGTGCTATTCATTGCCTTGACTGCACAGGAGAGAAAGGCTTTAGTGTGGATGTTTTTGCAGTTGAGTAGGAGAGTGGGAGAAATACATATAACAAATAAATATAATAAAGAACATTAATAAAAAAATATTAAATATTTATGAAAAAATATTAGGGAGAAATTAGGGAACTGGGGTGAAACATTTGTAACACATGGTACCATAGAACAGACACACTGCATTAATATCTTCTTGCTTAGTGTCACATTGCTTTGCCTGCCTGACGTGCCGCTGTTTCCCCCGTTTTGTCACTAAGAAGGGTGTTAAGAGCGCCCCAGACCCTTCTCAGAGATCCTCCTTAACGGCAGGTCTTCTTACGCTAAGAAGCATTTTGGGAAATGTGTTTACTTCTTACGGGAGCGCGAAGAAGGGTCTAAAGAAGCTCTTAGTGCTAGAAACTTCTTAACTGCATCCGGGAAACCCAGCCATTATGTGTATGGTCTGTGTGTGTGTGTGTGCATGTGATAAGAGGGTAGGAATGTACATTCTGTGTTTAACTGTAGCGAGGCATAACTTTGACAGTGAGAGTTGTATGACTGAAAGAGAGAGTGTGTGAGTGTGTGTGAGTATGAGTGAATCAGACTGAGTCATCAGTAAAGTCTAATCCAGTGCTGACACTGCTGCCCTCTGCTGTTCAATATTTATACAGACTTAAGAGAGAGAGCGGGAGAGAGAGAGAGGGAAAGGGAGGGAGAGAGAGAGAGAGACAGAGAGAGGGAGGGAGAGGGAGGGAGAGAGACAGGGAGGGAGAGAGAGAAATTCTGTGTCAGTGTGCATACCGGGGCCTGTATTCATGTAAGCATTTTGTCTTAGCTAAGAGTTTCCTCATAAACCCTATTCACACAGCTGCGGTGACTAACTTGTAGTAGGGAAAAACGACAACTCCTTAGATAAGACTAGAGCTCTGTGGCTAAAGTTGACGTCAAATCGTCTGCTCTAGCTTTTATCACAGTACTTATGCTGATTGGCTGTTGTGTGACAGGTCCATCTCTGTGACGAGACACGTGACACAATCCACAAACGGCAATACATCAGTGAATATCTACGTTGTCCACCTACATATAAAATAATGGATGGTGTCATCTGCACTATCAAGGGAACACTTTTTTTAAGTGCTATGTTTAAATGATACTCTTATTGAACCTGTCCAAACACAGTCATCCCTAAAGGCTGCAAATTTCTACAAATCTAGTGAATAATGGAAGAATAAGAATAAACTGATGAGTGTGGAGTTTACAAAGAGCACTGAGTGGTGTATATCGATATACAAACAACTGGGAGATGTCTGAATTGTCTGCATTGCAATGATGCATTGTACCAGTGACCAAATATCACAGAGGCGAAACGATTTTGGCATCTAACCCCCTACTGCACCCTCACCCATGGCTGAAGTGCCCCTGAGCAGGGCATCTAACCCCCCTGGCTGAAGTGCCCTTGAGCAGGGCATCTAACCCCACATTGCACCATGGGGCCTGTCCCTGTATGTAATTCACTGTAAGTTAATTGCAGCGCTCATTGTTTAAACACAACCCCCCCACAACTGCGTTGAACTTTGCTGTCAGCAGTGTGTCAATTAGTTTTTGTGCTGTTGCTTAATGTAACCAAGTGTTTATTAACAATTGTTTAATTGTTAATGATGGTCACTGCGCAACCGGTGTGAACTCGAGAGTGTGCTGCAGTAATGTCAAAGCCAGTGTGCGGAGGTCCTTGGGCTACCTGTAATGAAGTGAAATATACACACACTATAGAGATACATTAACTAATTTTTGATTGGGTAACCAGGTTAGAAGTTCATTTCAGAGGCTTTTTTTTACATTGGTATTGCAAAAAGCCACTGTAGCTCCCTCCGGTTAATGACGACGAGCGAAGTTCTTTTTACTGGCTGTTTAATATGTATGTTTAAACACATACAGAGGCATACATATCTCACATACCATGAGAACTACAAAGAAGACAGAAAACAAATTACATACTGTTCAAATGACACATACAAAATATGGAAACATAAATGACAATATAACACATACCTCATTGGCCACTTGACCAAAGGGAGTTAAACAAACTTATCGCTAAACATGAACTGCTTCAATCATAACAAACTCAAGTGGCATGACTTGCCATCTCCTTGTCAGGTGTCTCACAAATGAAATTCCCCCCAGCAACATATAGCTGCTCCCACTACACATGCACAGGGCCGACTAGAAACACTATTCATACAAATATGAACATACAAAATGAACACAAAAAATATAAGCAATAAACTCTCTCAATTATAAGACATAATATAAATGCTTACAACTGTCTGGCAGTTACAGCCACACAGCAACTTCCCAGCATGTTTACGTCAGCTCTCTTCCAGTCTTAATGAAGTGAAACCAAAGTGTTTTCCTCCATGCTCTACACATGGGCAGTCTCAGGCTTCTTCTCTATCTGTACATTACATTTAGCTGACACTCTTTTCCATGTGACTTAGAGTGCGATGTGGAGCAATTTGGGGTTAGAGGCCTTGCTCAAGGTCACCTACATGAGGGTGTAGGAGAATGCTGGCTATTCACCCCTCATGTTCCTTACTGGTAGAGGAGAAGACTCGAACCTGTGACCTCCCTAACCGTAGACCATTTCCTTCACCATTAGGCTATTGCAGCCCACAGACAGAGACTGTGGTGAGGGAGAGAGCAGTCTCTCCACCCAGGCCTTGAACCCAGGCCTACGGGGTACCTAACATACACCCTGACCACAATGCCAAAGAGTCAGGCTATCTTTGCTGTGCTTGTAAGCTAGAAACATTGGACCTTTGTATTTAATTCTGAATAATAAATGTCCTAAGAAGTGATCTAGCAGGGCACTCAAAGCAGCTGATTTCGCTGATTAGCTGATGTAAGTGATTAAAGAGTACTGGTTATTATATTAGAATCAGCTTGTTTAGTAAATGGCAGTATAGGTGGGATGGCCTTTTTCTTTTCAAAGACAAGTTATCAACCTCTACAGTACATGCACATCTGGAGATGGTATTTGGGTATATAAATAGTTTTTTTCTCTTCAGTTAATGAGTACACTGATATATCTGATAGACGTGTAGTTTGTCTACCTTTTTTCACCAGTGCAGGACTGGTTACCATCATGTGGGGTACATCACCGTACAGGAAGCAATGCATCTGGACCATCAGATGTGACTCTCCCTCCCACAGTAACTCTGATATGCAGGTAAGGAGTTAAGCAGCCGCTTCTCTGAACAGTAAATTGTTCTTAAACTCACTCCGATCAGACCTGCCCCCCCCCCCCCGCCCCACCTCTCTTACAGTAGCGGTGCGCATATGCACACAGCCCACAAACTCCCATAAAATGACAGTGCCATGTAGTCATGCTGTTGCGACAGCCACTTCTCTGGAAGGAAACTGGGGGTTGTGTTCCCCCGGATCCGGAACATATCTGCTGACTGCGGTAGCTGCCTGCTCAAATATGGTTGTTTCCACCCTTGTGATGCAAGACCCTTCATCCGACTCCCAACGGATACGGTTCTGCAGTAGTAGTTCCCGTTTTCACACCCAGATAAATATGGAGCCCTTTGACTGGGAGGACACAGCATCCTCAGGGTTCTGAGTCTTACACACTGACTGTGCCTGAAGCTCCAACAGCATGCCTCTCCACCAGACCCTCCTGCTGCCTGGCCTGGCCGTCCTCTTGACCACCCTGTGCCTCTCTACAGCACTTCCAGGTAAGGAACTCGTTTGCCCATCAATACACTCAGCTGGCTAAAGCTTTAGCATTTTGAAGTCAGATTGCAGGGCTGTGTACACATACTCTGTTTTTTGTCTTCTCTTCCAGTCAGTGGGAAAGAGCACACCTGCTGTAGGATGGTGTCCAGAGATGTGATCACAGAACCAATCCTGGGCTACTCGTTTCCGAAGGACCAGGACCTGCCTTGCGTCAGAGCTGTTGTGTAAGTACTGGCAAGAAAAGAGAAAAGAAAAAGAACACAATTTTCTTTCCTAATACTAAATGCAGTATGTGTTTAGTCTGCCAGAAACCAAGTATTTCTTGTGTTCCCTACAGCTTTGAAACGGCAAAGGGCTTCAAATGCAGCTCCCCAAAAGAGAAGTGGGTGCTCCAGACCGTAAGGGAACTCAGGAAGCTAAAGTTGTAAGTGTTTCTCCTTCACGCTCATATGTTAGTGTGTGTCTGCACTGTAGAGAAATACATATGGCACAAGGAACTCAAGCCAGTCAAAAAGCATTGTAGCTTTGCCGTAGTTGTGCTAATATGTAATAAGTATGGCACCAAGTGTAATAAACTCGACATGACATATTACTTACTTCTATGAAATCAGCAAGTTGTTTTAACAGGATTTATTTACTTAGAGTAGACCAAGTATTGTTCTCTCTCTCTCTCTCTCTCTCTTTCTTTACAGTGTATGAAATATTTTATGCCATACTGTTATGCCATAGCAGAATGCAATGTGTTACACATAGTAATCTTTGCCTGTTGTTATTTTGTCCAGGGCTGCAAAAGAGAACAGCACAGAGACAGCAAGCACAGGATCCCCAATGACCTCTCCTCTGCTTTAAGATGCACTGACATGCCACTTTTCCAGTAGTGACTCTTCTCTGTATTTATTCTACAAGAGAACAACAGTAGGCTATTCGGGGAACTGTTATTACCTACACAAACAGTGTAATGTTTTGTAATTGAATTGTCTTTTTTAATGTATTGCACTGTTTAATTGCATTAACTTATGCTTAACTTATAACTTATTCATGACTGTATTTTATTCAAAAAATTCATTGTTATGACTACCCTCTTTTTATGAGGGACTTTATTTATTTGTTTATTGGCAATTATTTATTTATTTGTCCAATGACATGTAATGTGGAAATACATGAATGAGTACACAGCTATAATGTTTGCATGCATTTTGTTAAAGATATAGGTCTAATACATATAATGAGCAATGTTCACCCAAAGCCTAAAAACCTGAAGAAAGTTTTGAGATCATGTTTATTGATTCCAGCCTATCCCTAAATTTCACTTTAAAATTTCAAACCCAATAACTAAATGCATTCCAGATGCATCGTCTAATCTGAAACACTAAAACATACAAAAATAAAAACACATTTTAAAAATATTATAAGTTAGGCAATGGCCCATCAGCAGTATATCCATACTGATCCACATAGAATTATTTACAAAGGAAATACATTAATACATAGCTGAAGTGTGCCTAAAGTTTGTTTACTGTGCTAAACAAACAGCATGACCCTCAGACACAGGGCACTAGTTCCAGTGGTATTCATTGCCTTGACTGCACAGGAGAGAAAGGCTTTACTGTGGATGCTTTTGTTCAACGTTGGCAATCTATCTATGTAGCATCCATCCCATGAAGTGGATCCAGCAGGTCAGATTGCAGTTGCACAACAACAAATGTTTGAGATGCCTGTGGAAAAATTACACTATACGGGCAGTGCCATCAATTTTGCTTGAAAATACAGGGGGCCCACCCTATGCTGTATGATCTTGTACCTAATATAATTCAACTGTGTCTCATTGTTAGCAAATAAATAAAATTTAAAAATGGCATTGGTTTCAAGGGTTAAGTGTTTGGTGCAATATTGTTTAGAAGTGAGTGTGTGTTTTATTGCTTTATACTAAGTGACATAAGATTATCACTCAAAATGAGATCGAGTGATGACATCAGATTTTCAAAGCCATCTTAATTAACCATGAAACAAATATAACAGTAACAAAAATAAAAAAGCAATAGATACTAAGACAGAAAATTACAAAACACATTTTAATATCACACATGGGTGGAAACTACTAAACAGTTTGAAAAGTCAAAGAGTGTGTGTGCTCTGATTGGCCAGTTAAGAGCCTTCTTAAGGAGTTAGTTAGTTAGTTATAAGATTCTTAATTATAAGAAATAACATTCTTAAAATGAATATTAAATATTAGGGAAATAATTAATTGAACATAGCCTACAGAGCATAGTCTGGGGGTTGACTTTTTTTTTTCTCCTCCCCCTTCCTCATATGATGCTGTGTTGATTTTACATTCCTGTCTTCCCATCCTGTCTACCCCCTTGTCATATTCATGCCTGTTTGTATCTATGTTGGATGGGTTGATGGACAATTTCGCTGGTACTTGTGACTACTGACAATAAAGGTTACTACTACTACTACTACTACTACTACTACTACTACTACTACTACTACTACTTAATGGGAAATAGGGGTGCATGAAAGGAAGGGAAAAGGGGGAAACACAACCAGGAGCAACAGACACACTGCATTAATATCGTCTTGCTTAGTGTCACATTGCTTTGCCTGCCTGACGTGCCGCTGTTTCCCCTGTTTTGTCACTAAGAAAGGTGTTAAGACTTTCAGATTGCAGTATATCCATATTGATCCATATAGAAATATTTACAAAGGAAATACATTAATACATAGCTAAAGTGCACCTAAAGTGTGTTTGCTGTGCTAAAAACACAGCATGTCCCTCAGACACAGGGTGCTAATTCCAGTGCTATTCATTGCCTTGACTGCACAGGAGAGAAAGGCTTTAGTGTGGATGTTTTTGCAGTTGAGTAGGAGAGTGGGAGAAATACATATAACAAATAAATATAATAAAGAACATTAATAAAAAAAATATTAAATATTTATGAAAAAATATTAGGGATAAATTAGGGAACTGGGGTGAAAAATTTGTAACACATGGTACCATAGAACAGACACACTGCATTAATATCTTCTTGCTTAGTGTCACATTGCTTTGCCTGCCTGACGTGCCGCTGTTTCCCCTGTTTTGTCACTAAGAAGGGTGTTAAGAGCGCTCCAGACCCTTCTCAGAGATCCTCCTTAACGGCAGGTCTTCTTACGCTAAGAAGCATTTTGGGAAATGTGTTTACTTCTTACGGGAGCCCGAAGAAGGGTCTAAAGAAGCTCTTAGTGCTAGGAACTTCTTAACTGCATCTGGGAAACCCAGTCATTATGTGTATGGTCTGTGTGTGTGTGTGTGTGTGTGTGTGTGTGTGTGTGTGTGTGTGTGTGTATGTGTGCGTGTGCGTGTAATAAGAGGGTAGGAATGTAAATTCTGTGTTTAACTGTAGCGAGGTGTGATTTTGACAGTGAGAGTTGTATGACTGAAAGAGAGAGTGTGTGAGTGTGTGTGAGTTAAACTGAGTCATCAGTAAAATCTAATCCAGTGCTGACACTGCTGCCCTCTGCTGTTCAATATTTATACAGACTTGAGAGAGAGAAAGACAGAAAGAGGGAGGGAGAGGGAGGGAGAGACAGAGGGAGGGAGAGAGAGAAATTGTGTGTCAGTGTGGACACTAGGGCCTGTATTCATGTAAGCATTTGTCTTAGCTAAGAGTTTCCTCATAAACCCTATTCACACAGCTGCAGTGACTAACTTGTAGTAGGGAAAAATGACAACTCCTTAGATAAGACTAGAGCTCTGTGGCTAAAGTTGACGTCAAATCGTCTGCTCGAGCTTTTATCACAGTACTTATGCTGATTGGTTGTTGTGTGACAGGTCCATCTCTGTGACAAGACACGTGACACAATCCACAAACAGCAATACATCAGTGAATACCTACATATATGTACATATATGTACATATACCTATATATACACAAAAAATAATAGATGGTATCATCTGCACTACCAAGCAAACACATTTTTTGAAGTGATATGTTTAAATGATGTTCTTATTGAACCTGACCGAACACAGTTATCCGTAAATGCTGCCTTATTTCTACAAATCTGGTGAATAATGGAAGAATAAGAATTAACTGGTGCGATCGGTGGCTGACAGCCTTGATTCCTAATCAGGTAGGAAAAAATGTGGGTGGGGAAGTAAATAGCCAGCACTCTACTGCACCCTCACCCATGGCTGAAGTGCCCCTGAGCAGGGCATCAAACCTCTTACTGCACCATCACCCATGGCTGAAGTGCCCATGAGCAGGGCATCTAACCCCCATGGCTGAAGTGCCCTTGAGCAGGGCATCTAACCCCCATGGCTGAAGTGCCCTTGAGCAGGGCATCTAACCCCACATTGCACCATGGGGCCTGCCCCTGTACGTAATTCACTGTAAGTTAGTCTGCATAAGAGTGTCAGCATAACGTAATAATAATATAATGGCCCCTTGGAACACAGCCACAAAATGTGTTTTCCATTAAGTTCACTTTGTCAGGAGAAAACAGCAAGGGCGCCTTCAGCTCAGAAGAAAAACATTCACTTTCTTCACCTGTCTTTATTAGGGAGACTATGACAAACATGGCATGTTCATAACGTCTTTTTGGCTGCTGGAGAGAACACTATAAACTTAAATAGTGTGTCATATGGTGTAATTTGTACTATTACAAACCAGATAATTGACGCAACTAAGTGAGGTGTCATTTAGTCAGTGAGGTGTCATTTTCTGCTGTCTGGTTGAGTCACCAGGTAAGAAATTACAATGGGATAGCTGGAATTGTGTGAAACCAGTGAAGGTATACTGTACCTGCACATTGATCTGAGCTCATGTTAGGGCTGTTGGGTTTGATGGTCATCATACAGTTAAGCCAGGTAGAGCCTGTCGTTCGTGAAAATGTTACTGTTTATTGACTATTGTGCCTAAGCTATAATTTAAAAAAAAATCCTGTCCTTGTAGGATTTTTGCGAGTGGTCATAGCATGTGATGCTATAGGTGCAGCAGGGACTGAGAGAGAAAAAAAAAAAATTTTCTTCACGGGAACGGGTGGGAACTGGACAGAATATTAGGAGGACGGCAAAATTTTGTCTCACGCAGACTTCTGCTTCTGACATTCTATTATTTTATATTCCATTGTTTAAACACAACCCCCCACAACTGGGTTGAACTTTGCTGCCAGCTGCGTTCAATGATGTGGTCAATGATGTTCACTGCAAACAAAGTTGTCAAACTCATAAATGGTCCGCAGTAATGTCAAAGCTACTGTGCAGAGGTCCTTGGGCTACCTGAAATGAAGTGAAATATACACACAATATAGAGATACATTAATTAATTTTTGATTGGGTAACCAGTAGAACTTCATTTCAGAGGCTGTTTTTACATTGGTATTGCAAAAAGCTACACAGCAACTTCCCAGCATGTTTACGTCAGCTCTCTTCCAGTCTGAACAAAGTGAAACCAAAGTGTTTTCCTCCATGCTCTACACATGGGCAGTCTCAGGCCTCTTCTCTATCTGTACATGACATTTAGCTCTTTTCCATGTGACTTACAGTGCGATGTGGAGCAATTTGGGGTTAGAGGCCTTGCTCAAGGTCACCTACATCAGGGTGTAGGAGAATGCTGGCTATTTACCCCTCATGTTCCTTACTGGTAGAGGAGAAGACTTGAACCTGTGACCTCCCTACCCCCAGACCAACTCCTTCACCATTAGGCTATTGCAGCCCACAGACAGAGACTGTGGTGAGGGAGAGAGCAGTCTCTCCACCCAGGCCTTGAACCCAGGCCTACGGGGTACCTAACATACACCCTGACCACAATGCCAAAGAGTCAGGCTATTTTTGCTGTGTTTGTAAGCTAGAAACATTGGACCTTTGTATTTAATTCTGAATAATAAATGTCCTAAGAAGTGATCTAGCAGGGAACTCAAAGCAGCTGATTTCGCTGATTAGCTGATGTAAGTGATTAAAGAGTACTGGTTATTATATTAGAATCAGCTTGTTTATGAAATGGCAGGATAGGTGGGATGGCCTTTTTCTTTTCAAAGACAAGTTATCAACCTCTACAGTGCATGCACATCTGGAGATGGTATTTGGGTATATAAATAGTTTTTTTCTCCTCAGTTAATGAGTACACTGATATATCTCATAGACGTGTAGTTTGTCTACCTTTTTTCACCAGTGCAGGACTGATTACCATCATGTGGGGTACATCACCGTACAGGAAGCTCTGCATCTGGACCATCAGATATGACTCTCCCTCCCACAGTAACTCTGATATGCAGGTAGGGAGTTAAGCAGCCACTTCTCTGAACAGTAAATTGTTCTTAAACTCACTCAGATAAGACCTGCCCCCCCCCCCCCCCACCTCTCTTACAGTAGCGGTGCGCATATGCACACAGCCCACAAACTCCCATAAAATGCCAGTGCCATGTAGTCATGCTGTTGCGACAGCCACTTCTCTGGAAGGAAACTGGGGGTTGTGTTCCCCCGGATACGGAACATATCTGCTGACTGCGGCAGCCGCCTGTTCAAATATGGTTGTTTCCACCCTTGTGATGCAAGACCCTTCATCCGACTCCCAACGGATACGGTTCTGCAGTAGTAGTTCCCGTTTTCACACCCAGATAAATATGGAGCCGTTTGACTGGGAGGACACAGCATCCTCAGGGTTCTGAGTCTTACACACTGACTGTGCCTGAAGCTCCAACAGCATGCCTCTCCACCAGACCCTCCTGCTGCCTGGCCTGGCCGTCCTCTTGGCCACCCTGTGCCTCTCTACAGCACTTCCAGGTAAGGAACTCGCTTGCCCATCAATACACTCAGCTGGCTAAAGCTTTAGCATTTTGAAGTCAGATTGCAGGGCTGTGTACACATACTCTGTTTTTTGTCTTCTCTTCCAGTCAGTGGGAAAGAGCCCACCTGCTGTAGGATGGTGTCCAGAGATGTGATCACAGAACCAATCCTGGGCTACTCGTTTCCGAAGGACCAGGACCTGCCTTGCGTCAGAGCTGTTGTGTAAGTACTGGCAAGAAAAGAGAAAAGAAAAAGAACACAATTTTCTTTCCTCATAATAAATGCAGTATGTGTTTAGTCTGCCAGAAACCAAGTATTTCTTGTGTTCCCTACAGCTTTGAAACGGCAAAGGGCTTCAAATGCAGCTCCCCAAAAGAGAAGTGGGTGCTCCAGACCGTTAGGGAACTCAGGAAGCTAAAGCTGTAAGTGTTTCTCCTTCACACTCATATGGAAGTATGTGTCTGCACTGTAGAGAAATATATGGCACAAGGAACTCAAGCCAGTCAAGTAGCATTGTAGCTTTGGCACATTTGTGCTAATATCTATCTATCTATCTATCTCTCCCTCTGTATGTCTGTATGTGTGTGTTGTACACTGAGTAAACAAACTCTACACTGAGTAAACAAAAAATAAGTGAGCGTGCTGCATGTATCTTTTTTACATTGATTTCCCTGGTTCCCTGGCATCAATCCAGTAGATTGCCTTAAATGTTTAAAGTTGGTTCTCAGCAGCACATTTTACAGTGTATAAAATGTTCCAACTGTTATGCCATAGCAAAATGCAATGTGTTACACATAGTAATCTTTGCATGTTGTTATTTTGTCCAGGGCTGC
The DNA here is from genome assembly GCA_030347295.1 of Setipinna tenuifilis. Taxonomy (NCBI): domain Eukaryota; kingdom Metazoa; phylum Chordata; class Actinopteri; order Clupeiformes; family Engraulidae; genus Setipinna; species Setipinna tenuifilis. Next base: position 38,755,195 of record CM059265.1, read on the forward strand.
AAAAGAGAAGAGCACAGAGACAGCAAGCACAGGATCCCCAATGACCTCTCCTCTGCTTTAAGATGCACTGACATGCCACTTTTGCAGTAGTGACTCTTCTCTGTATTTATTTTACAAGAGAACAAGAGTAGGCTATTCAGGGAACTGTTATTACCTACACAAACAGTGTAATGTTTTGTAATTGAATTGTCTTTGTTCAGAATGTTGCCCCCGACGCTGATGGCCCATCACCCAGCCATTAGCGGGCTATCGCTCCCCTCCCCTGCTATCGCTCCCCCGCTGTTCAGGACATTTACATTCACCAATCACTCACCTGAAACCTGTTGCTAGGCGTGTCCAGGACTTCAGTCTCCAAACATTTGGACCCATCAACCTTTGCGCTGGAGCCAGTTGATGGGCCAGGTCGTTAGGCTATTGTCCTGACTCGTTTAGCATATGTATAAGCAGACCCTCCTCCGGTGATCAGCTAGCAGTTAAATCTCAGCCCCAACGTCGGGTTGTAGAGCAGTGCATCGGAGAGGGGAATCCATGACACAGGAGGCTCCAGTGGATCCACTTCTTCTCTCTTCTCTCTCTTTCTTCTTGGACGTCTCCGGATCCCAACGTCCATTCCTCCTGCTACACACGAACATTCCGTGCGTCCATAAGAGAGTGAGTTGTACTGCTATGCTGTTACTGTGTCATATCCCGTGTATGTTCGTTGTTGTTGTTGTTATTGTAGCTTCGTAGCTCAATGCTTACAGCACGAGTGTATTTCGTTGTATTGTTCAGTGTCTGTATAGTAGTAGTCATTACTCATTCTCTATGTCACTGTTTATTGGGGAGCACAGCAATTCTAGTAACTTGCTGCTTGGGCGGTGTAGCAGTTACATTATCATTACGCTGTATTTAAGAACCCCGCCACATTCCATCCCGGTGTATTCAGACACACCGTGGCGCAGGGCTTAAAGATACAGTTACCTCATTCATTCAGTTAGCATGACTGCTGTAGGCAGCTATGTATTCATTTTGGGTCAGTATGACTGCTGTAGGCAGTTATGCATTCATCTCTGTGTACATACTTGTATATATTGTATATATCATTTACTTTTCATTATTGTATGTATATTGTATGTTTACTTATGTCTTGTTTTGTATTTTATATTTTAGTAAAACCACGGTTTCATGGTACACTGTGTAGCAAAGCCTCCTGGTCATTTCATGGGTTCCATTCATCAGAGTGGTGTGTGTGTGTCATAATAAGGGACATTGCATCATTGTTCTGGCCGGACAACCTGTGGTGTTTGTCACATCCACAACCTAGCCCCATTTCCTACAGTCCTTCCTGGTTTCGTGTTGGCCACCCCCAGCACCCCTTTTTACAGTCTTTTTAATGTATTGCACTGTTTAACTGCATTAACTTATGCTTAACTTATAACTTATTCATGACTGTATTTTATTCAAAACATTCATTGTTATGACTACCCTGTTTTTATGAGGGACTTTATTTATTTGTTTATTGGCAATTGTTTATTTATGTGTCCAATGGCATGTAATGTGGAAATACACAAATGAGTACACAGCTATACTGTTTGCGTGCATTTTGTTAAAGATATAGGTCTAATACATATAATGGGCAATGTTCACCCAAAGCCAAAAACCTGAAGAAAGTTTTGAGATCATGTTTATTGATTCCAGCCTATCCCTAAATTTCACTTTACAATTTGAAACCTAATAACTAAATGCATTTGAGATGCATTGTCTTATCTGAAAGACTAAAACATACAAAAACAAAAAACATTTTAAAAATATTATAAGTTAGGCAATGGCCCATCAGCCTTTCAGATTGCAGTATATCCATACTGATCCACATAGAATTATTTACAAAGGAAATACATTAATACATAGCTAAAGTGCGCCTAAAGTTTAGTTGCTGTGCTAAAAACACAGCATGACCCTCAGACACAGGGTGCTAATTCCAGTGCTATTCATTGCCTTGACTGCACTGGAGAGAAAGGCTTTACTGTGGATGCTTTTGTTCAACGTTGGCAATCTATCTAGGTAGCATCCATCCCATGAAGTGGATCCAGCAGGTCAGATTGCACTCATTCAACAGCAAATGTTTGAGATGCCTGTGGAAAAATTACACTACGGGCAATGCCATCAATTTTGTTTGAAAACACAGGGAGCCCACCCTACAGTATGTCCCAATGTCCCAAATACACAGGCAAACAAAGTTGTATGATCTTGTGCCTAATATAATTAAAGTGTGCCTCATTGTAGGCAAATAAATACAATTAAAAAATGACATTGGGTTCAAGGGTTAAGTGTTTGGTGCAATATTGTTTAGAAGCGAGTGTGTGTGTGTGTGTGTGTGTGTGCGTGTGTCTGTATGTGTGTTTGGGTGTGTGTGTGTGTGTGTGTGTGTGTGTGTGTTTTACTGCTTTATAGTAGGTGACATAAGATTATCACTCAAAATGAGATTGAGTGATGAGATCATATTTTCAAAGACATCTCCAAAGAAGCAATAGATAGTGACTGTCACGTTCCCACTGGTTTCACAGCCAGTCACGCCCCCTGCTCACTCTGGTTCCACAATCTCTCACTCAATCTCTCCAATCTACCAATTCCCCCAATGATCCCAATCACCTGTGTGCCACTCACCAGCACCTGAGGCTCATCTACTGTTCCCTTTAAAAACCCCTCTCACCCTGCACTCTCTGTCTGGCCTCTTCAACGGAGATGCTTACTCCAGCACATGGACTCCCTGTTTCTCCAGCGCTGTGTTCTCATTACCTCTCATACCAGGTTGTAGAACTCTTGTTTGAAAGATTGTGTTTTCTCTCTCAGTTGGACATTTTCAGTTGGACATTTATCTCCTGAGAGCCTGGAACCTTTTCAGTTGGATTACTTATACATTACTCCTGATCTTCTGAGCGATGACTTTAAGTTTGTCCCATTTGTTCTGCCTCTGTTCGTATTTTCAAATTAAACAACCTGATTTACTCCTTACACCTGTTTCCTGAGTGTGTGTGCCCTGACAATGAGACAGAAAATTACAAAACACATTTTAATATCACAGATGGGTGGAAACCACTAAATAATCTGAAAAGTTAAAGTGTACGTGTACTGTGATTGACCGGTTTTCCCAGTTAGTTAGTCAGATAGTTAGTAAGTTAGGTAGTTATAAGGCTCTTCATTATAATAAATAACATTCCTAAAATGAATATTAAATATTAGGGAGAAATTAGGGAACTGTGGTGAAACATTTCTAACACATGATACCATAGAGGACACATTTCCCCCTAATTTTCAACACTTAATTGAACATAGCCTACAGATCATAGTCTGGGGGTTGGCTTTTTTTCTCCACCCCCTTCCTCATATAATGCTCTATTTATTTTACATTCCTGTCTTCCCATCCTGTCTACCCCCTTGTCATATTAAGGCATGTTTGTATCTATGTTGGATGGGTTGATGGCCAATTTCGCTGGTACTTGTGACTACTGACAATACAGGTTACTACTACTACTACTACTACTTAATGGGAAATAGGGGTGCATGAAAGGAAGGAAAAACGGGGAAACACAACCGGGACCAACAGACACACTGCATTAATATCTTCTTGCTTAGTGTCACATTGCTTTGCCTGTCTGACGTGCCGCTGTTTCCCCTGTTTTGTCGCTAAGAAGGGTGTTAAGAGCGCTCCAGACCCTTCTCAGAGATCCTCCTTAACGGCAGGTCTTCTTACGCTAAGAAGCATTTCGGGAAATGTGTTTACTTCTTACCGGATCCCGAAGAAGGGTCTAAAGAAGCTCTTAGTGCTAGGAACTTCTTAACTGCATCTGGGAAACCCAGCCATTATGTGTATGGTCTGTGTGTGTGTGTGTGTGAGTGTGCGTGTAATAAGAGGGTAGGAATGTAAATTCTGTGTTTAACTGTAGTGAGGTGTGATTTTGAGAGTGAGAGTTGTATGACTGATAGAGAGAGTGTGTGAGTGTGTGTGAGTTAAACTGAGTCATCAGTAAAATCTAATCCAGTGCTGACACTGCTGCCCTCTGCTGTTCAATATTTATACAGACTTGAGAGAGAGAAAGACAGAGAGAGGGAGGGAGAGAGAGAAATTGTGTGTCAGTGTGGACACCAGAGCCTGTATTCATGTAAGCATTTGTCTTAGCTAAGAGTTTCCTCATAAACCCTATTCACACAGCTGCGGTGACTAACTTGTAATAGGGAAAAACGACAACTACTTAGATAAGACTAGAGCTCTGTGGCTAAAGTTGACGTCAAATCGTCTGCTCGAGCTTTTATCACAGTACTTATGCTGATTGGCTGTTGTGTGACAGGTCCATCTCTGTGACAAGACACGTGACACAATCCACAAACAGCAATACATAAGTGAATACCTACATATATGTACATATATGTACATATACCTATACATACACAAAAAATAATAGATGGTATCATCTGCACTACCAAGCAAACACATTTTTTAAAGTGATGTGTTTAAATGATGTTCTTATTGAACCTGACCAAACACAGTTATCCGTAAATGCTGCCTTATTTCTACAAATCTGGTGAATAATGGAAGAATAAGAATTAACTGGTGGGATCGGTGGCTGACAGCTTTGATTCCTAATCAGGTAGGAAAAAATGTGGGTGGGGAAGTAAATAGCCAGCACTCTACTGTACCCTCACCCATGGCTGAAGTGCCCCTGAGCAGGGCATCTAACCCCCTACTGCACCATCACCCATGGCTGAAGTGCCCTTGAGCAGGGCATCTAACCCCACATTGTGCCATGGGGCCTGTCCCTGTATGTAATTCACTGTAAGTTAGTCTGCATAAGAGTGTCAGCATAACGTAATAATAATATAATGGCCCTTTGGAAAACGACCACAAACTGTGATTTCCATTAAAAAAAACAGGCAAAAACAGAACAGCAAGGGTGCCTTCAGCTCAGAGGAAAAACAGTCATTTTTTCACCTGTCTACATTAGGGAGACTATGACAAACATGGCATATTTATGAGTGTCGTTTTGGCTGCTGGAGAGAACACTATAAACTTAAATAGTTTGTCATATGGTGTAATTTGTACTATTACAAACCAGATAATTGACGCAACTGAGTGAGCTGTCATTTAGTCAGTCAGGTGTCATTTTCTGCTGTCTGGTTGAGTCACCAGGTAAGAAATTACAATAGGATAGCTGGAATTGTGTGAAACCAGTGAAGGTATACTGTACCTGCACATTGATCTGAGCTCATGGGAGGGCTATTGGGTTTGATGGACATCACACAGTTTAGCCAGGTAGAGCCTATCGTTCGTGAAAATATTACTGTTTATTGACTCTTGTGCCTAGGCTATAATTTCTAAAACATCCTGTCCTTGTAGGATTTTTGCGAATGGTCACAGCATGTGATGCTATAGGTGCAGCAGGGACTGAGAGAGAAAAAAAAACATTTTATTCACGGGAACGGGTGGGAACTGGACAGAATATTAGGGGGACGGCAAAATGTAGTCTCGCGCAGACTTTTACTTCTGACATTCTATTATTTTAGATTCCATTGTTTAAACACAACCCCCCACATATGCGTTGAACTTTGCTGCCAGCTGCGTGTGAATTACAGTTCGGGTCTTTTTTGTGCTGTTGCTTAATGTAACCAACTATTTATCAACAATTGTTTAGTGGTCAATGATGTTCACTGCAAACAAAGTTGTCAAACTCGAGAATGGGCCGCAGTAATGTCAAAGCGAGTGTGCGGAGGTCCTTGGGAAGTGAAATATACACACACTATAGAGATACATTAACTAATTTTTGATTGGGTAACCAGTAGAACTTCATTTCAGAGGCTGTTTTTACATTGGTATTGCAAAAAGCCACACAGCAACTTCCCAGCATGTTTACGTCAGCTCTCTTCCAGTCTGAACAAAGTGAAACCAAAGTGTTTTCCTCCATGCTCTACACATGGGCAGTCTCAGGCTTCTTCTCTATCTGTACATTACATTTAGCTGACACTCTTTTCCATGTGACTTACAGTGCGATGTGGAGCAATTTGGGATTAGAGGCCTTGCTCAAGGTCACCTACATGAGGGTGTAGGAGAATGCTGGCTATTTACCCCTCATGTTCCTTACTGGTAGAGGAGAAGACTTGAACCTGTGACCTCCCTACCCTTAGACCAATTCCTTCACCATTAGGCTATTGCAGCCCACAGACAGAGACTGTGGTGAGGGAGAGAGCAGTCTCTCCACCCATGCCTTGAACCGAGCCTAGCCAGCACTCTACTGCACCCTCACCCATGGCTGAGGTGCTTTTGAGCAGGGCATCTAACCCCTTACTGCACATAATATACACCCTGACCACAATGCCAAGGAGTCAGGCTATTTTTGCTGTGTTGGCAAGGCTGGAAACGTTTGACCTTTGTATTTAATTCTGAATAATAAATGTCCTAAGAAGTGATCTAGCAGGGCACTCAAAGCAGCTGATTTCGCTGATTAGCTGATGTAAGTGATTAAAGAGTACTGGTTATTATATTAGAATCAGCTTGTTTATTAAATGGCAGTATAGGTGGGATGGCCTTTTTCTTTTCAAAGACAAGTTATCAACCTCTACAGAACATGCACATCTGGAGATGGTATTTGGGTATATGAATAGTGTTTTTCTCTTCAGTTAATGAGTACACTGATATATCTCATAGACGTGTAGTTTGTCTACCTTTTTTAACCAGTGCAGGACTGGTTACCATCATGTGGGGTACATCGCCGTACAGGAAGCTCCGTATCTGGACCATCAGATGTGACTCTCCCTCCCACAGTAACTCTGATATGCAGGTAGGGATATCCCCGCCCACCTCTCTTACAGTAGCGGTGCGCATATGCACACAGCCCACAAACTCCCATAAAATGCCAGTGCCATGTAGTCATGCTGTTGCGACAGCCACTTCTCTGGAAGGAAACTGGGGGTTGTGTTCCCCCGGATCCGGAACATATCTGCTGACTGCGGCAGCCGCCTGTTCAAATATGGTTCTTTCCACCCTTGTGATGCAAGACCCTTCATCCGACTCTCAACGGATACGGTTCTACAGTAGTAGTTCCCCTTTTTCACACCCAGATAAATATGGAGCCCTTTGACTGGGAGAACACAGCATCCTCAGGGTTCTGAGTCTGACACACTGACTGTGCCTGAAACTCCAACAGCATGCCTTTCCACCAGACCCTCCTGCTGCCTGGCCTGGCCGTCCTCATGACCACCCTGTGCCTCTCTACAGCACTTCCAGGTAAGGAACTCGTTTGCCCATCAATACACTCAGCTGGCTAAAGCTTTAGCATTTTGACGTCAGATTGCAGGGCTGTGTACACATACTCTGTTTTTTGTCGTCTCTTCCAGTCAGTGGGAAAGAGCCCACCTGCTGTAGGATGGTGTCCAGAGATGTGATCACAGAACCAATCCTGGGCTACTCGTTTCCGAAGGACCAGGACCTGCCTTGCGTCAGAGCTGTTGTGTAAGTACTGGCAAGAAAAGATAAAAGAAAAAGAACACAATTTTTTTTCCTCATAATAAATGCAGTATGTGTTTAGCCTGCCAGAAACCAAGTATTTCTTGTGTTCCCTACAGCTTTGAAACGGCAAAGGGCTTCATATGCAGCTCCCCAAAAGAGAAGTGGGTGCTCCAGACCGTTAGGGAACTCAGGAAGCTAAAGCTGTAAGTGTTTCTCCTTCACGCTCATATGTTAGTGTGTGTCTGCACTGTAGAGAAATACATGGCACAAGGGACTCAAGCCAGTCAAGTAGCATTGTAGCTTTGCCATAGTTGTGCTTATATGTAATAAGTACAGGATTTATTTACCTAGACCAAGTATTGTTTCTCTCTCTCTCTCTCTCTCTCTCTCTCTCTCTATCTATCTATCTATCTCTCTCTCCCTCTGCATGTCTGTATGTGTATAAAATGTTCCAACTGTTATGCCATAGCAGAATGCAATGTGTTACACATAGTAATCTTTGCATGTTGTTATTTTGTCCAGGGCTGCAAAAGAGAACAGCACAGAGACAGCAAGCACAGGATCCCCAATGACCTCCCTTCTGCTTTAAGATGCACTGACATACCACTTTTCCAGTAGTGACTCTTCTCTGTATTTATTCTACAAGAGAACAACAGTAGGCTATTCAGGGAACTGTTATTACCTACACAAACAGTGTAATGTTTTGTAATTGAATTGTCTTTTTAATGTATTGCACTGTTTAACTGCATTAACTTATGCTTAACTTATAACTTATTCATGGCTGTATTTTATTTACACATGCATTTTTATGACTACCCTATTGTTATGGTGTACTTTATTGTACTTTAAGTACTGTATTTTTTGTTGGCAATTGTTTATTTATGTGTCCAATGGTATGCAATGTGGAAATACATGAATGAGTACACAGCTATACTGTTTGTGTGCATTTTGTTCAAAATATAGGTCTAATACATATAATGAACAATGTTCACCCAAAGCCTAAAAACCTGAAGAAAGTTTTCAGATCATGTTGGTTGATTCCAGCCTGTCCATAAATTTTTACTTTAAAATTTCAAACCCAATAACTAAATGCATTTCAGATGCATCGTCTTATCTGAAACACTAAAACATACAAAAACAAAAAACATTTAAAACATATTATAAGTTAGGCAATGGCCATCAGACTTTCAGATTGCAGTATATCCATATTGATCCATATAGAAACATTTACAAAGGAAATACATTAATACATAGCTAAAGTGCACCTAAAGTGTGTTTGCTGTGCTAAAAACACAGCATGACCCTCAGACACAGGGTGCTAATTCCAGTGCTATTCATTGCCTTGACTGCACAGGAGAGAAAGGCTTTAGTGTGGATGTTTTTGCAGTTGAGTAGGAGAGTGGGAGAAATACATATAACAAATAAATATAATAAAGAACATTAATAAAAAATATTAAATATTTATGAACAAATATTAGGGAGAGATTAGGGAACTGTGGTGAAACATTTGTAACACATGGTACCATAGAACAGACTCACTGCATTAATATCTTCTTGCTTAGTGTCACATTGCTTTGCCTGCCTGACGTGCCGCTGTTTCCCCTGTTTTGTCACTAAGAAGGGTGTTAAGAGCGCTCCAGACCCTTCTCAGAGATCCTCCTTAACGGCAGGTCTTCTTACGCTAAGAAGCATTTCGGGAAATGTGTTTACTTCTTACGGGAGCCCGAAGAAAGGTCTAAAGACGCTCTTAGTGCTAGGAATTTCTTAACTGCATCTGGGAAACCCAGCCATTATGTGTATGGTGTGTGTGTGTGTGTGTGTGTGTGTGTGTGTGTGTATGCGCTAAGGGGTAGGAATGTAAATTTTATGTTTAACTGTAGCGAGGTGTGATTTTGACAGTGAGAGTTGTATGACTGAAAGAGAGAGTGTGTGAGTGTGTGTGAGTATGAGTGAATCAGACTGAGTCATCAGTAAAATCTAATCCACTGCTGACACTGCTGCCCTCTGCTGTTCAATATTTATACAGACTTGAAAGAGAGAAAGAGAGAGAGGGAGAGAGAGAGAGGGAGGGAGAGAGAGAGAGAGAGAGACAGAGAGACAGAGACAGAGAGAGGGGGAGAGGGGGAGGGAGAGAGAGAAATTGTGTGTCAGTGTGGACACCAGGGCCTGTATTCATATAAGCATTTGTCTTAGCTAAGAGTTTCCTCATAAACCCTATTCACACAGCTGCTGTGACTAACTTGTAATAGGGAAAAACGACAACTCCTTAGATAAGACTAGAGCTCTGTGGCTAAAGTTGACGTCAAATCGTCTGCTCGAGCTTTTATCACAGTACTTATGCTGATTGGCTGTTGTGTGACAGGTCCATCTCTGTGACGAGACACGTGACACAATCCACAAACAGCAATACATTAGTGAATACCTACATATATGTACATATATGTACATATACCTATATATACACAAAAAATAATAGATGGTATCATCTGCACTACCAAGCAAACACATTTTTTAAAGTGATATGTTTAAATGATGTTCTTATTGGACCTGACCGAACACAGTTATCTGTAAATGCTGCCTTATTTCTACAAATCTGGTGAATAATGGATGAATAAGAATTAACTGGTGGGATCGGTGGCTGACAGCCTAGATTCCTAATCAGGTAGGAAAAAATGTGGGTGGGGAAGTAAATAGCCAGCACTCTACTGCACCCTCACCCATGGCTGAAGTGCCCCTGAGCAGGGCATCTAACCCCCATGGCTGAAGTGCCCTTGAGCAGGGCATCTAACCCCACATTGCACCATGGGGCCTGTCCCTGTATGTAATTCACTGTAAGTTGCTCTTGATAAAAGTGTCAGCATAACGTAATAATCATGTAATGGCCCCTTGGAAAACGGCCACAAAATGTGTTTTCCAATAAGTTCACTTTGTCAGGCAAAAACAGCAAGGGTGCCTTCAGCTCAGAAGAAAAGCATTCATTTTCTTCATCTGTCTTTATTAGGGAGACTATGACAAACATGGCATGTTCATAGCGTCTTTTTGGCTGCTGGAGAGAACACTATAAACTTAAATAGTTTGTCATATGGTGTAATTTGTACTATTACAAACCAGATAATTGGCGCAACTGAGTGAGCTGTCATTTAGTCAGTGAGGTGTCATTTTCTGCTGTCTGGTTGAGTCACCAGGTAAGAACGGCAAGATTTTGTCTCGCGCAGACTTTTACTTCTGACATTCTATTATTTTAGATTCCATTGTTTTCAACAGAACTCCACACAACTGTGTTGAACTTTGCTGTCAGCAGTGTGTCAATTAATTTTTGTGCTGTTGCTTAATGTAACCAACTGTTTATTCACAATTGTTTAATTGTTAATGATGGTCACTGCGCAACCGGTGTGAACTCGAGAGTGTGCTGCAGTAGTGTCAAAGCCAGTGTGCGGAGGTCCTTGGGCTACCTGTAATGAAGTGAAATATACAAACACTATAGACATACATTAACATTTGATTGGATAACCAGGTTAGAACTTCATTTCAGAGGATTTTTTTTTACATTGGTATTGCAAAAAGCCACACAGCAACTTCGCAGCATGTTTACGTCAGCTCTCTTCCAGTCTGAACAAAGTGAAACCAAAGTGTTTTCCTCCATGCTCTACACATGGGCAGTCTCAGGCTTCTTCTCTATCTGTACATTACATTTAGCTGACACTCTTTTCCATGTGACTTACAATGAAGTAGGTACAGTCCCCCTGGAGCAATGTGGGGTTAGAGGCCTTGCTCAAGGGCACCTAGATAAGGGTGTAGGAGAATGCTGGTAATTTACACCTCATGTTCCCTACTGGTAGAGGAGAAGACTCAAACCTGTGACCTCCCTAACACCCAGACCAATTCCTTCACCATTAGGCTATTGCAGCCCACAGGCAGAGACTGTGGTGAGGGAGAGAGCAGTCTCTCCACCCAGGCCTTGAACCCAGGCCTACGGGGTACCTAACATACACCCTGACCACAATGCCAAGGAGCCGGGCTATCTTTGCTCTGTTGGCAAGGCTGGAAACGTTTGCACTTTGCATTTCATTCCAAATCCGGAGGCTGGCATCACACGCTAAAGGTCCTAAGATAGAAGTGATCTAGCAGGGCACTTAAAGCAGGTGATTTTGCTGATTAGCTTATGTAAGTGATTAAAGAGTACTGGTAATTAGAATCAGCTAGTTTAGTCAATAGCAGGATAGGTGGGATGGCCTTTTTCTTTTCAAAGACTAGTGTAGTTTGTCTACCTTTTTTAACCAGTGCAGGACTGGTTACCATCATGTGGGGTACATCACCGTACAGGAAGCTCTGCATCTGGACCATCAGATGTGACACTCCCTCCCACAGTAACTCTGATATGCAGGTAGGGAGTTAAGCAGCCACTTCTCTGAACAGTAAATTGTTCTTAAACTCACTCCGATCAGACCTGCCCCCCCCCACCTCTCTTACAGTAGCGGTGCGCATATGCACACAGCCCACAAACTCCCATAAAATGCCAGTGCCATGTAGTCATGCTGTTGCGACAGCCACTTCTCTGGAAGGAAACTGGGGGTTGTGTTCCCCCGGATACGGAACATATCTGCTGACTGCGGCAGCCACCTGTTCAAATATGGTTGTTTCCACCCTTGTGATGCAAGACCCTTCATCCGACTCCCAACGGATACGGTTCTGCAGCAGTAGTTCCCCTTTTCACACCCAGATAAATATGCAACCATTTGTCTAGAACGACACAGCATCCTCAGGGTTCTGAGTCTTACACACTGACTGTGCCTGAAGCTCCAACAGCATGCCTCTCCACCAGACCCTCCTGCTGCCTGGCCTGGCCGTCCTCTTCACCACCCTGTGCCTCTCTACAGCACTTCCAGGTAAGGAACTCGCTTGCCCATCAATACACTCAGCTGGCTAAAGCTTTAGCATTTTGAAGTCAGATTGCAGGGCTGTGTACACATACTTTGTTTTTTGTCTTCTTTTCCAGTCAGTGGGAAACAGCCCACCTGCTGTAGGATGGTGTCCAGAGATGTAATCACAGAACCAATCCTGGACTACTCGTTTCCGAAGGACCAGGACCTGCCTTGCGTCAGAGCTGTTGTGTAAGTACTGGCAAGAAAAGATAAAAGAAAAAGAACACAATTTTTATTTCCTCATAATAAATGCAGTATGTGTTTAGTCTGCCAGAAACCAAGTATTTCTTGTGTTCCCTACAGCTTTGAAACGGCAAAGGGCTTCATATGCAGCTCCCCAAAAGAGAAGTGGGTGCTCCAGACCGTTAGGGAACTCAGGAAGCTAAAGCTGTAAGTGTTTCTCCTTCATGCTCATATGTTAGTGTGTGTCTTCACTGTAGAGAAATACATGGCACAAGGGACTCAAGCCAGTCAAGTAGCATTGTAGCTTTGCCATAGTTGTGCTTATATGTGATAAGTACAGGATTTATTTACTTAGACCAAATATCGTTTCTCTCTCTCTCTCTCTCTCTCTCTCTCTATCTATCTATCTCTCTCTCTCTCTCCCTCTGCATGTCTGTATGTGTATAAAATGTTCCAACTGTTATGCCATAGCAGAATGCAATGTGTTGCACATAGTAATCTTTGCACGTTGTTATTTTGTCCAGGGCTGCAAAAGAGAACAGCACAGAGACAGCAAGCACAGGATCCCCAATAACCTCCCCTCTGCTTTAAGATGCACTGACATACCACTTTTCCAGTAGTGACTCTTCTCTGTATTTATTCTACAAGAGAACAACAGTAGGCTATTCAGGGAACTGTTATTACCTACACAAACAGTGTAATGTTTTGTAATTGAATTGTCTTTTTAATGTATTGCACTGTTTAACTGCATTAACTTATGCTTAACTTATAACTTATTCATGGCTGTATTTTATTTACACATGCATTTTTATGACTACCCTATTGTTATGGTGTACTTTATTGTACTTTAAGTACTGTATTTTTTGTTGGCAATTGTTTATTTATGTGTCCAATGGTATGCAATGTGGAAATACATGAATGAGTACACAGCTATACTGTTTGCGTGCATTTTGTTCAAAATATAGGTCTAATACATATAATGAACAATGTTCACCCAAAGCCTAAAAACCTGAAGAAAGTTTTCAGATCATGTTGGTTGATTCCAGCCTGTCCATAAATTTTTACTTTAAAATTTCAAACCCAATAACTAAATGCATTTCAGATGCATCGTCTTATCTGAAACACTAAAACATACAAAAACAAAAAACATTTAAAACATATTATAAGTTAGGCAATGGCCATCAGACTTTCAGATTGCAGTATATCCATATTGATCCATATAGAAACATTTACAAAGGAAATACATTAATACATAGCTAAAGTGCACCTAAAGTGTGTTTGCTGTGCTAAAAACACAGCATGACCCTCAGACACAGGGTGCTAATTCCAGTGCTATTCATTGCCTTGACTGCACAGGAGAGAAAGGCTTTAGTGTGGATGTTTTTGCAGTTGAGTAGGAGAGTGGGAGAAATACATATAACAAATAAATATAATAAAGAACATTAATAAAAAAATATTAAATATTTATGAAAAAATATTAGGGAGAGATTAGGGAACTGTGGTGAAACATTTGTAACACATGGTACCATAGAACAGACTCACTGCATTAATATCTTCTTGCTTAGTGTCACATTGCTTTGCCTGCCTGACGTGCCGCTGTTTCCCCTGTTTTGTCACTAAGAAGGGTGTTAAGAGCGCTCCAGACCCTTCTCAGAGATCCTCCTTAACGGCAGGTCTTCTTACGCTAAGAAGCATTTCGGGAAATGTGTTTACTTCTTACGGGAGCCCGAAGAAAGGTCTAAAGACGCTCTTAGTGCTAGGAACTTCTTCACTGCATCTGGGAAACCCAGCCATTATGTGTATGCTGTGTGTGTGTGTGTGTGTGTGTGTGTGTGTGTGTGTGTGTGTGTGTGTGTGTGTGTGTGTGTGTGTGTGTGTGTATGCGCTAAGGGGTAGGAATGTAAATTTTATGTTTAACTGTAGCGAGGTGTGATTTTGACAGTGAGAGTTGTATGACTGAAAGAGAGAGTGTGTGAGTGTGTGTGAGTATGAGTGAATCAGACTGAGTCATCAGTAAAATCTAATCCACTGCTGACACTGCTGCCCTCTGCTGTTCAATATTTATACAGACTTGAAAGAGAGAAAGAGAGAGAGGGAGAGAGAGAGAGGGAGGGAGAGAGAGAGAGAGAGAGAGACAGAGACAGAGAGAGGGAGAGAGGGGGAGGGAGAGAGAGAAATTGTGTGTCAGTGTGAACACCAGGGCCTGTATTCATATAAGCATTTGTCTTAGCAAAGAGTTTCCTCATAAACCCTATTCACACAGCTGCGGTGACTAACTTGTAGTGGGGAAAAACGACAACTCCTTAGATAAGACTAGAGCTCTGTGGCTAAAGTTGACGTCAAATCGTCTGCTCGAGCTTTTATCACAGTACTTATGCTGATTGGCTGTTGTGTGACAGGTCCATCTCTGTGACGAGACGTTACACAATCCACAAACAGCAATACATCAGTGAATACCTACATATATGTACATATATGTACATATACCTATATATACACAAAACATAATAGATGGTATCATCTGCACTACCAAGCAAACACATTTTTTAAAGTGATATGTTTAAATGATGTTCTTATTGAACCTGACCGAACACAGTTATCCGTGAATAATGGAAGAATAAGAATTAACTGGTGGGATCGGTGGCTGACAGCCTTGATTCCTAATCAGGTAGGAAAAAATGTCGGTGGGGAACTAAATAGCCAGCACTCTACTGCACCCTCACCCATGGCTGAAGTGCCCCTGAGCAGGGCATCTAACCCCCATGGCTGAAGTGCCCTTGAGCAGGGCATCTAACCCCACATTGCACCATGGGGCTTGTCCCTGTATGTAATTGACTGTAAGTTAGTCTGCATAAGAGTGTCAGCATAACGTAATAATAATATAATGGCCCTTTTGAAAACGACCACAAAATGTGTTTTCCATTAAGTTCACTTTGTCAGGCAAAAACAGCAAGGGCGCCTTCAGCTCAGAAGAAAAACATTCACTTTTTTCACCTGTCTTTATTAGGGAGACTATGACAAACATGGCATATTTATGAGTGTCTTTTTGGCTGCTGGAGAGAACACTATAAACTTAAATAGTTTGTCATATGGTGTAATTTGTACTATTACAAACCAGATAATTGACGCAACTAAGTGAGCTGTCATTTAGTCAGTGAGGTGTCATTTTCTGCTGTCTGGTTGAGTCACCAGGTAAGAAATTACAATGGGATAGCTGGAATTGTGTGAAACCAGTGAAGGTATACTGTACCTGCACATTGATCTGAGCTCATGTTAGGGCTGTTGGGTTTGATGGTCATCATACAGTTAAGCCAGGTAGAGCCTATCCTTCGTGAAAATATTACTGTTTATTGACTCTTGTGCCTAGGCTATAATTTTTTAAAAATCCTGTCCTTGTAGGATTTTTGCGAGTGGTCACAGCATGTGATGCTATAGGTGCAGCAGGGACTGAGAGAGAAAAAAAAACATTTTCTTCACGGGAACGGGTGGGAACAGGACAGAATATTAGGAGGACGGCAAAATTTTGTCTCGCGCAGACTTTTACTTCTGACATTCTATTATTTTAGATTCCATTGTTTAAACACAACCCCCCACAACTGCGTTGAACTTTGCTGCCAGCTGCGTTCAATGATGTGGTCAATGATGTTCACTGCAAACAAAGTTGTCAAACTCATAAATGGTCCGCAGTAATGTCAAAGCTACTGTGCAGAGGTCCTTGGGCTACCTGAAATGAAGTGAAATATACACACACTATAGAGATACATTAATTAATTTTTGATTGGGTAACCAGTAGAACTTCATTTCAGAGGCTGTTTTTACATTAGTATTGCAAAAAGCCACACAGCAACTTCCTAGCATGTTTACGTCAGCTCTCTTCCAGTCTGAATGAAGTGAAACCAAAGTGTTTTCCTCCATGCTCTACACATGGGCAGTCTCAGGCTTCTTCTCTATCTGTACATTACATTTAGCTGACACTCTTTTCCATGTGACTTACAGTGCGATGTGGAGCAATTTGGGGTTAGAGGCCTTGCTCAAGGTCACCTACATGAGAGTGTAGGAGAATGCTGGCTATTTACCCCTCATGTTCCTTACTGGTAGAGGAGAAGACTTGAACCTGTGACCTCCCCCCAGACCAACTCCTTCACCATTAGGCTATTGCAGCCCACAGACAGGCTGTGGTGAAGGAGAGAGCAGTCTCTCCACCCAGGCCTTGAACCCAGGCCTATGGGGTACCTAACATACACCCTGACCACAATGCCAAAGAGTCAGGCTATATTTGCTGTGCTTGTAAGCTAGAAACATTTGACCTTTGTATTTAATTCTGAATAATAAATGTCCTAAGAAGTGATCTAGCAGGGCAGTCAAAGCAGCTGATTTCACTGATTAGCTGATGTAAGTGATTAAAGAGTACTGGTTATTATATTAGAATCAGCTTGTTTATTAAATGGCAGTATAGGTGGGATGGCCTTTTTCTTTTCAAAGACAAGTTATCAGCCTCTACAGTACATGCACATCTGGAGATGGTATTTGGGTATATAAATAGTTTTTTTCTCTTCAGTTAATGAGTACACTGATATATCTCATAGACGTGTAGTTTGTCTACCTTTTTCACCAGTGCAGGACTGGTTACCATCATGTGGGGTACATCACCGTACAGGAAGCTCTGTATCTGGACCATCAGATATGACTCTCCCTCCCACAGTAACTCTGATATGCACGTAGGGAGTTAAGCAGCCACTTCTCTGAACAGTAAATTGTTCTTAAACTCACTCCGATCAGACCTGCCCCCCCCACCTCTCTTACAGTAGCAGTGCGCATATGCACACAGCCCACAAACTCCCATAAAATGACAGTGCCATGTAGTCATGCTGTTGCGACAGCCACTTCTCTGGAAGGAAACTGGGGGTTGTGTTCCCCCGGATCCGGAACATATCTGCTGACTGCGGCAGCCGCCTGCTCAAATATGGTTGTTTCCACCCTTGTGATGCAAGACCCTTCATCCGACTTCTCAACGGATACAGTTCTACAGTAGTAGTTCCCCTTTTTCACACCCAGATAAATATGGAGCCCTTTGACTGGGAGGACACAGCATCCTCAGGGTTCTGAGTCTTACACACTGACTGTGCCTGAAGCTCCAACAGCATGCCTCTCCACCAGACCCTCCTGCTGCCTGGCCTGGCCGTCCTCATGACCACCCTGTGCCTCTCTACAGCACTTCCAGGTAAGGAACTCGCTTGCCCATCAATACACTCAGCTGGCTAAAGCTTTAGCATTTTGAAGTCAGATTGCAGGGCTGTGTACACATACTCTATTTTTTGTCTTCTCTTCCAGTCAGTGGGAAAGAGCCCACCTGCTGTAGGATGGTGTCCAGAGATGTGATCACAGAACCAATCCTGGGCTACTCGTTTCCGAAGGACCAGGACCTGCCTTGCGTCAGAGCTGTTGTGTAAGTACTGGCAAGAAAAGATAAAAGAAAAAGAACACAATTTTCTTTCCTCATAATAAATGCAGTATGTGTTTAGTCTGCCAGAAACCAAGTATTTCTTGTGTTCCCTACAGCTTTGAAACGGCAAAGGGCTTCAAATGCAGCTCCCCAAAAGAGAAGTGGGTGCTCCAGACCGTTAGGGAACTCAGGAAGCTAAAGCTGTAAGTGTTTCTCCTTCACACTCATATGGAAGTATGTGTCTGCACTGTAGAGAAATATATGGCACAAGGAACTCAAGCCAGTCAAGTAGCATTGTAGCTTTGGCACATTTGTGCTAATATGTAATAAGTATGACACCAAGTGTAATAAACTCGACATGACACATTACTTACTTCTATGGCTGTTTTAACAGGATTTATTTACTTAGACCAAGTATTGTTTCTCTCTCTCTCTCTCTCTCTCTCTCTCTCTCTCTCTATCTATCTATCTATCTATCTATCTATCTCTCCCTCTGTATGTCTGTATGTGTGTGTTTATGTACACTGAGTAAACAAACTCTACACTGAGTAAACAAAAAATAAGTGAGCGTGCTGCATGTATCTTTTTTACATTGATTTCTGGTTCCCTGGCATCAATCCAGTAGATTGCCTTAAATGTTTAAAGTTGGTTCTCAGCAGCACATTTTACAGTGTATAAAATGTTCCAACTGTTATGCCATAGCAGAATGCAATGTGTTACACATAGTAATCTTTGCCTGTTGTTATTTTGTCCAGGGCTGCAAAAGAGAACAGCACAGAGACAGCAAGCACAGGATCCCCAATGACCTCTCCTCTGCTTTAAGATGCACTGACATGCCACTTTTCCAGTAGTGACTCTTCTTTCTACAAGAGAACAACAGTAGCCTATTCAGGGAACTGTTATTACCTACACAAACAGTGTAATGTTTTGTAATTGAATTGTCTTTTTAATGTATTGCACTGTTTAACTGCATTAACTTATGCTTAACTTATAACTTATTCATGACTGTATGTTATTCAAAAAATTCATTGTTATGACTACCCTCTTTTTATGAGGGACTTTATTTATTTGTTTATTGCCAATTGTTTATTTATATGTCCAATGGCATGTAATGTGGAAATACACAAATGAGTACACAGCTATACTGTTTGCGTGTATTTTGTTCAAGATATAGGTCTAATACATATAATGAACAATGTTCACCCAAAGCCTAAAAACCTGAAGAAAGTTTTGAGATCATGTTTATTGATTCCAGCCTATCCCTAAATTTCACTTTAAAATTTCAAACCCAATAACTAAATGCATTCCAGATGCATCGTCTAATCTGAAACACTAAAACATACAAAAACAAAAACACATTTTAAAAATATAAGTTAGGCAATGGCCCATCAGCCTTTCAGATTGCAGTATATCCATACTGATCCACATAGAATTATTTACAAAGGAAATACATTAATACATAGCTAAAGTGTGCCTAAAGTTTGTTTGCTGTGCTAAACAAACAGCATGACCCTCAGACACAGGGCACTTATTCCAGTACTATTCATTGCCTTGACTGCACTGGAGAGAAAGGCTTTACTGTGGATGCTTTTGTTCAACGTTGGCAATCTATCTATGTAGCATCCATCCCATGAAGTGGATCCAGCAGGTCAGATTGTAATTGTACAACAACAAATGTTTGAGATGCCTGTGGAAAAATTACACTATACGGGCAGGGCCATCAATTTTGCTTGAAAACACAGGGGGCCCACCCTATGCACCAATGTCTCAAATACACAGGCAAACAAAGCTGTATGATCTTGTACCTAATATAATTCAACTGTGCCTCATTGTAAGCAAATCAATAAAATTTAAAAATGGCATTCGTTTCAAGGGTTACGTGTTTGGTGCAATATTGTTTAGAAGTGAGTGTGTGTTTTATTGCTTTATACTAAGTGACATAAGATTATCACTCCAAATGAGATTGAGTGATGACATCAGATTTTCAAAGCCACCTTTAACCATGAAACAAATATAACAGTAACAAAAAAAAATAAAAAAAATAAAAAAAAGCAATAGATACTGTGACAGAAAATTACAAAACACATTTTAATATCACACATGGGTGGAAACCACTAAACAGTTTAAAAAGTCAAAGTGTGTGTGTGCTCTGATTGGCCAGTTAAGAGCCTTCTTAAGGAGTTAGTTAGTTAGATATAAGACTCTTAATTATAATAAATAACATTCTTAAAATGAATATTAAATATTAGGGAAATAATTTATTGAACATAGCCTACAGAGCATAGTCTGGGGGTTGGCTTTTTTTTCTCCTCCCTTTTCCTCATATGATGCTGTATTGATTTTACATTCCTGTCTTCCCATCCTGTCTACCCCCTTGTCATATTCAGGCATGTTTGTATCTATGTTGGATGGGTTGATGGCCAATTTCGCTGGTACTTGTGACTACTGACAATACAGGTTACTATAACTACTACTACTACAACTACTACTTAATTGGAAATAGGGGTGCATGAAAGGAAGGAAAAACGGGGAAACACAACCGGGACCAACAGACACACTGCATTAATATCTTCTTGCTTAGTGTCACATTGCTTTGCCTGCCTGACGTGCCGCTGTTTCCCCTGTTTTGTCACTAAGAAGGGTGTTAAGAGCGCTCCAGACCCTTCTCAGAGATCCTCCTTAACGGCAGGTCTTCTTACGCTAAGAAGCATTTTGGGAAATGTGTTTACTTCTTACGGGAGCCCGAAGAAGGGTCTAAAGAAGCTCTTAGTGCTAGAAACTTCTTAACTGCATCTGGGAAACCCAGCCATTATGTGTATGGTCTGTGTGTGTGTGTGTGTGTGTGTGTGTGTGTGTGTGTGTGTGTGTGTGTGTGTGTGTGTGTGTGTGTGTGTGTGTGTGTGTGAGTGTGCGTGTAATAAGAGGGTAGGAATGTAAATTCTGTGTTTAACTGTAGTGAGGTGTGATTTTGAGAGTGAGAGTTGTATGACTGATAGAGAGAGTGTGTGAGTGTGTGTGAGTTAAACTGAGTCATCAGTAAAATCTAATCCAGTGCTGACACTGCTGCCCTCTGCTGTTCAATATTTATACAGACTTGAGAGAGAGAAAGACAGAGAGAGGGAGGGAGAGAGAGAGAGAGAGAAAGAGAGAGAGAGGGAGAGAGAGAGAGAGAGGGAGGGAGAGAGAGACGGAGGGAGAGAGAGAAATTGTGTGTCAGTGTGGACACCAGGGCCTGTATTCATGCAAGCATTTGTCTTAGCTAAGATTTTCCTCATAAACCCTATTCACACAGCTGCGGTGACTAACTTGTAATGGGGGAAACGACAACTACTTAGATAAGACTAGAGCTCTGTGGCTAAAGTTGACGTCAAATCGTCTGCTCGAGCTTTTATCACAGTACTTATGCTGATTGGCTGTTGTGTGACAGGTCCATCTCTGTGACGAGACACGTGACACAATCCAGAAACAGCAATACATCAGTGAATACCTACATATATGTTGTCCACCTACACATAAAATAATGGATGGTGTCATCTGCACTATCAAGGGAACACTTTTTTAAGTGCTATGTTTAAATTATATTCTTATTGAACCTGTCCAAACACAGTTATACCTAAAGGCAAATTTCTACAAATCTAGTGAATAATGGAAGAATAAGAATAAACTGATGAGTGTGGAGTTTACAGAGTGCACTGAGTGGTTTATATCGATATACAAACAACTGGGAGATGTCTGAATTGTCTGCATTGCAATGATGCATTTTACCTGTGACCAAATATCACAGGCAAAACTATTTTGGCATGTAACGCCCTACTGCACCCTCACCCATGGCTGAAGTGCCCCTGAGCAAGACATCTAACCCCCTACTGCACCCTCATCCATGGCTGAAGTGCCCCTGAGCAGGGCATCTAACCCCACATTGCACCATGGGGCTTGTCCCTGTATGTAATTGACTGTAAGTTAGTCTGCATAAGAGTGTCAGCATAACATAATAATAATATAATGGCCCTTTGGAAAACGACCACAAAATGTGTTTTCCAGTAAGTTCACGTTGTCAGGCAAAAAAAAACAGCAAGGGTGCCTTCAGCTCAGATGAAAAACAGTAATTTCTTCACCTGTCTTTATTAGGGAGACTATGACAAACATGGCATATTCATAACGTCTTTTTGGCTGCTGGAGAGAACACTATAAACTTAAATAGTTTGTCACATGGTGTAATTTGTACTATTACAAACCAGATAATTGACGCAACTGAGTGAGCAGTCGTTTAGTCAGTGAGGTGTCATTTTCTGCTGTCTGGTTGAGTCACCAGGTAAGAAATGACAATGGGATAGCTGGAATTGTGTGAAACCAGTGAAGGTATACTGTACCTGCACATTGATCTGAGCTCATGGGAGGGCTATTGGGTTTGATGGACATCACACAGTTAAGCCAGGTAGACCCTATTATTCCTCAAAATATTACTGTTTATTAACTCTTGTGCCTAAGATATAATTACAAAAAGAGTCCTGTCCTTGTAGGATTTTCACAAGTGGAAGCAGGACGTGATGTCATAGGTGCAGCTGGGAGTGAGACAAAAAAAAACAAAAATCTTCATGGGAGCAGGTGGGAACAGGATAGAATATTATTATAGTAGAATATAAATGTATTCTCGCGCAGACTTCTACTTCTGACATTATATTACTTTAGAGTCCATTGTTTAAACACAACCCCACACAATTGCGTTGAACTTTGCTGCCAGCGGTATGTCAATTAGTTTTTGTGTTGTTGCTTAATGTAACCAACTGTTTATCAAAAATTGTTTATTGGTGAATGATGTTCACTGCACAGCCGGTCTGTGGCGGCAAACAAAGTTGTTGAACTCGAGAGCGTGTCGCAGTAGTGTCGAAGCCAGTGTGCAGACGTCCTTGGGCTACCTGTAATGAAATGAAATATACACACACTATAGAGATACATGAATTAATTTTTGATTGGGTAACCAGTACAACTTCATTTCAGAGGCTGTTTTTACATTAGTATTGCAAAAAGCCACACAGCAACTTCCTAGCATGTTTACGTCAGCTCTCTTCCAGTCTGAATGAAGTGAAACCAAAGTGTTTTCCTCCATGCTCTACACATGGGCAGTCTCAGGCTTCTTCTCTATCTGTACATGACATTTAGCTCTTTTCCATGTGACTTACAGTGCAATGTGGAGCAATTTGGGGTTAGAGGCCTTGCTCAAGGTCACCTACATCAGGGTGTAGGAGAATGCTGGCTATTTACCCCTCATGTTCCTTACTGGTAGAGGAGAAGACTTGAACCTGTAACCTCCCTACCCCCAGACCAATTCCTTCACCATTAGGCTATTGCAGCCCACAGACAGAGACTGTGGTGAGGGAGAGAGCAGTCTCTCCACCCAGGCCTTGAACCCAGGCCTACGGGGTACCTAACATACACCCTGCCAAAGAGTCAGGCTATCTTTGCTGTGTTTGTAAGCTAGAAACATTTGACCTTTGTATTTAATTCTGAATAATAAATGTCCTAAGAAGTGATCTAGCAGGGCACTCAAAGCAGCTGATTTCGCTGATCAGCTGATGTAAGTGATTAAAGAGTACTGGTTATTATATTAGAATCAGTTTGTTTATTAAATGGCAGTATAGGTGGGATGGCCTTTTTCTTTTCAAAGACAAGTTATCAACCTCTACAGTGCATGCACATCTGGAGATGGTATTTGGGTATATAAATATTTTTTTTCTCTTCAGTTAATGAGTACAATGATATATCTCATAGACGTGTAGTTTGTCTACCTTTTTTAACCAGTGCAGGACTGGTTACCATCATGTGGGGTACATCACCGTACAGGAAGCTCTGCATCTGGACCATCAGATATGACTCTCCCTCCCACAGTAACTCTGATATGCACGTAGGGAGTTAAGCAGCCACTTCTCTGAACAGTAAATTGTTTTTAAACTCACTCTGATCAGACCTGCCCCCCCCCACCTCTCTTACAGTAGCGGTGCGCATATGCACACAGCCCACAAACTCCCATAAAATGCCAGTGCCATGTAGTCATGCTGTTGCGACAGCCACTTCTCTGGAAGGAAACTGGGGGTTGTGTTCCCCCGGATCCGGAACATATCTGCTGACTGCGGCAGCCGCCTGCTCAAATATGGTTGTTTCCACCCTTGTGATGCAAGACCCTTCATCCGACTCCCAACGGATACAGTTCTACAGTAGTAGTTCCCCTTTTTCACACCCAGATAAATATGGAGCCCTTTGTCTAGAACGACACAGCATCCTCAGGGTTCTGAGTCTTACACACTGACTGTGCCTGAAGCTCCAACAGCATGCCTCTCCACCAGACCCTCCTGCTGCCTGGCCTGGCCGTCCTCTTCACCACCCTGTGCCTCTCTACAGCACTTCCAGGTAAGGAACTCGCTTGCCCATCAATACACTCAGCTGGCTAAAGCTTTAGCATTTTGAAGTCAGATTGCAGGGCTGTGTACACATACTCTATTTTTTTCTTCTCTTCCAGTCAGTGGGAAAGAGCGCAGCTGCTGTACCAAAGTGTCCAGAGATGTGATCACAGAACCAATCCTGGGCTACTCGTTTCCGAAGGACCAGGACCTGCCTTGCGTCAGGGCTGTTGTGTAAGTACTGGCAAGAAAAGATAAAAGAAAAAGAACACAATTTTTTTTCCTCATAAGAAATGCAGTATGTGTTTAGTCTGCTAGAAACCAAGTATTTCTTGTGTTCCCTACAGCTTTGAAACGGCAAAGGGCTTCAAATGCAGCTCCCCAAAAGAGAAGTGGGTGCTCCAGACCATAAGGGAACTCAATAAGCTAAAGTAAGTGTTTCTCCTTCACGCTCATATGTTAGTGTGTGTCTGCACTGTAGAGAAATATATGGCACAAGGGACTCAAGCCAGTCAAGTATCATTGTAGCTTTGACACATTTGTGCTTATATGTAATAAGTATGGCGTTACACCAAGTGTAATAAACCTTGCATGGCACATTACTTACTTCTATGAAATCAGCAAGTTGATTTAACAGGATTTATTTACTTATATCAAATATTGTTTTTCTCTCTGTCTCTTTCTCTCTCTCTCTCTCACTCTCTCTCTCTCTCTCTCTCTCTCTCTCTCTCTCTCTCTCTCTCTCTC
The DNA here is from genome assembly GCA_030347295.1 of Setipinna tenuifilis. Taxonomy (NCBI): domain Eukaryota; kingdom Metazoa; phylum Chordata; class Actinopteri; order Clupeiformes; family Engraulidae; genus Setipinna; species Setipinna tenuifilis. Next base: position 38,780,362 of record CM059265.1, read on the forward strand.
TTTCCCTCTTTACAGTGTATGAAATATTTTATGCCATACATACTGTTATGCCATAGCAGAATGCAATGTGTTACACATAGTAATCTTTGCCTGTTGTTATTTTGTCCAGGGCTGCAAAAGAGAACAGCACAGAGACAGCAAACACAGGATCCCCAATGACCTTTCCTCTGCTTTAAGTTGCATTGACATGGCACTTTTCCAGTAGTGACTCTTCTCTGTATTTATTCTACAAGAGAACAACAGTAGGCTATTCAGGGAACTGTTATTACCTACACAAACAGTGTAATGTTTTGTAATTGAATTGTCTTTTTAATGTATTGCACTGTTTAACTGCATTAACTTATGCTTAACTTATAACTTATTCATGACTGTATGTTATTCAAAACATTAATTGTTATGACTACCCTCTTTTTATGAGGGACTTTATTTATTTGTTTATTGGCAATTATTTATTTATGTGTCCAATGGCATGTAATGTGGAAATACATGAATGAGTACACAGCTATACTGTTTGCGTGCATTTTGTTAAAAATATAGGTCTAATACATATAATGAACAATGTTCACCCAAAGCCTAAAAACCTGAAGAAAGTTTTGAGATCATGTTGGTTGATTCCAGCCTATCCTTAAATTTTTACTTTCAAATTTCAAACCCAATAACTAAATGCATTTCAGATGCATTGTCTTATCTGAAACACTAAAACATACAAAAACAAAAAAATATTTTAAAAATATTATACGTTAGGCAATAACCCATCAGCCTTTCAGATTGCAGTATATCCATACTGATCCACATAGAATTATTTCCAAAGGAAATAAATTAATACATAGCTAAAGTGCGCCTAAAGTTTGGTTGCTGTGCTAAAAACACAGCATGACCCTCAGACACAGGGCACTATTCATGAATGAATAGTGCTATTCACAGTGCACACAGTGCTATTCATTGCCTTGACTGCACTGGAGAGAAAGGCTTTACTGTGGATGCTTTTGTTCACCGTTGGCAATCTATCTATGTACCAGCAGATTGCACTTGTACAACATCAAATGTTTGAGATGCCTGTGGAAAAATTACACTAGGAACAATGCCATCAATTAGGAACAATGCCATCAACTCTACCCTATGTCCCAATACACAGGTAAACCAGGCATGTGTACTAATTTCTCCGGTGATGTTGCCTAGCATTTAGAGGAAATACACACTGCAACGAGCTAATAATAAATAATCCTAATAAAATTGTGCCTGATACATGACAGTAAGTAAGTGAAGTGTTTGTTGCAATACTGTTTGAAAGAGTCTCTGTGTGTTTTAATGCTATATACTAAGTTACACAAGATTATTACTTACAAATGAAGACTTTCAGAGCCATCTCAACTACCTATCAAACAAAAATAATAGTAGTAAATACCAAAAAAAGGCACTGGACAGGAAATTGAAGGCACTAGCCGGCAATAGCACTAGCCGTTGCTAGACACTGCTGCCCTCTACTGTTCAACATTTGTACAGACTTGAGAGCGAGAGAGAGAGAGAGAGAGAAAGGGGTGAGACCACCTTATTTCTCTAAAGCTAGTGAATATGTAATGGAAGAAAAATAATAAACTAATGAACGTTGTGGGGTTTACAGAGTGCACTGAGTGGTTGATATTGAATTACAGATCTCTGAGAGGAGATGCCTGAAGTGTCTGCATTGCAATAATGCATTTTACCTGTTGCCAAATATCACAGAGGCAAAACTATATTGCGTTCTTGCATTTTATTGGGGATGTAACTCACACTCACAGGCTTTGCTAAAACCATTACACTCTTGCAACTAAAGCTGCATGTTTTTGTAGTAACTTACCATCATTCATGTTTCCAAAACATTTTGTCACAGAAATTGCAGCAGCTGTTTAAGAACATTTGTAGCATAACAATTAGTCTTAGTAAGTTAGGAGGACTCTGTTTACTTCTAAGCTCTCCAAGACTCAGGTGCTATTTTTACTGCTAAAATGCTTTGCACATTACTATTAGTAACATTAAACATATAACAAATCCTAAAGTTAACACTTCATTCCATGATTTTTTTTTTTGAGTTTCTGCTACATTTGCCAGTTAGGAGCTACGTTTAACCCTTGGATGCTTAGTAAATACTGGCCCAGGTTTGTATAGTCTGTAAGTGGATGTCCATGACTTTTGCTCTTGTTTTGTCCATGCCGTCAATGGTTGTATGACATGCTTCTGCTTTCGCTCCCCTCTGGAGGTGATCCCATTGAACAGCACATGGCCATAGAAATGACAGTCACTGGGCATGCTTCCCCCTCCACCCAGGCTGAGTCATGACCCTGTTAGAAAACACATTACTGTTGACTCAGCTTACACCAGTCAAGACATTTTGAATGAGTTATGGCAAGAGATGGTGTTAAAGTGTAATAACCCTGACACCATACGTTAGTATAGCATAGGTCAAAGTAACAAGATGACTTGACTGACATACGTATCTTTTTTTCTTTTAAACTGTGTCCTTACTTTGACTCAGCATGACAATTACGTCCACAACTGCTGTATCAGTGTGGCTCTGTTGATCTGTCAGCGTTACCAGGGAAAGAGTAAAGAAATAGGACAACTGACTAAGAAGAAAGAAGTGTAAGGCCATGTGGAATGATCTACTGATCTACCTCAGTGAATATCAGTACTACCCTGCTGTCATGCAATACTTATGGGCAATACTACTTTGTCATGCAATACTACTCTACAGTTGTGGAGTACTCAAGGACTTTATTTATACCTTGTACCTTGTGGCCGTAAAAAAATTGTGTCAGATGTCAACATAGCCAGCACTGAGATGGTCAGAACATTGTGAAGACTAAACTCATATTACTCATGTAACTTGCATGTATATCAGATGCATTAGCTGCATGTGTAGCAGGTGTAAACTTGAAACAAACACTGTGTCTTCCTTTGTTACAGTGAGTGCCACCCTTACATACAGTTTAGAAGGTCAAGCAATGCATGCAAACATCAATGACAGAATCCAACATTACTATGTTCAAAAAGACTAAAATATATTCCTCCTACCCATAAAAGTACACCAAAGGGTGTTGTATGGAAACATTTTT